>JAQGAF010002631.1:0-21391 GCA_034687865.1 Kryphioiulus occultus
GCATATAATTTCTTTGCCCAGAAGATCCTTCATTGACTTGGGACCTTTTTCGGCTGATGGACCCAGCTTTTGTGTCCCTACCTGTGTACATGGTGTTTATGAGCTCATTATGGGATTGTGGTTGAGCGTTGAAAATGTTGGGACACCCTGTATATGCATATAATTTCTTTGCACAGAAGAGCCTTAATTGATATGAAAAAAACTGCAATATTTTCGAGTTTTTGTTAATATGTTGTTTAATTTCTAAATTATTGATGGATTATCTGGAAATATACATGAAGGTACATGTAATTGCAATTTGAAATAGCAAATGTAACCTGGATATGTAAAGCATATACAGTTTACATTTAATTGCAATCGTAAACACGGCGAAAACGTTCACCTTCTCTAATGCTTTGCTAACCTACATGAATGATGTAAGAAATGTCGAAACTGCATCATTTCAGGACAGTGATTGTATTTGGTGATGCTATTCGTGCAGTCAATGACCTTTTCAGATTCACTTTCTATTCTGGATTTTTGTGCAAGTCTAACTTAGATGCAACTTGCGTCATTATTGCTAATAATTAATTGCGTCAAATATGGTTGATTAAGTTTTTCTAAGGGACTGCAATATATCACACCCTGTTTCATTAATTGCACAACTCGAAAAGTTTCAATTTTCAAGAAAAGCAAATTTGTAAATAGTTTTGCCATAGATCATGTAGGCTACCATTATTTCAGGTGTGACTCACTTGCCAATCCTGTGAAAACTATGGGATTCCAAGATGTGTTGTTTTTTCTGAAGACCAGATAACTTCGGTTGATGTAGTTGTACATTTTTGAGTTGTATCTCTACTGAAGCTGGGATGCGATGAGTGTTCTTGCACCTTGTGGAGGATATATGTGCACTATATGCATTGTGAATGATGTCCTGAAATAACTTTGATCCTAAAAATTACATGCAGTAGTGTGTGTAATAGAAACGTGTATCAATAATCAAATACCAACAAAATAAAATCAACTTATAAACTAACTTAGATTTACTAATTGGTGCATATTAGCGACTAAATGTCTGCAAAATTCTCGTTTGAAATATTGGCCTTCTACTGGAACTAAGTTTATTTTGGCAATTCTTAACCAATAATTATGCATCACAACTTGTAGCCACTAAGTATTGGTAGGAATTTGTTAGTTGCATGCTAACAGTAATTGTTTGATGAACAAAATGCTTAGCTCTTATTCTCAGTTAAGATAAAGGGCTGCAAAAGTAAAATAGACAATGGACAATCCGGACTATGTAAAGGACTACGGTAAGAAAAATTCATACACTTTTGATCACGACCCAGAATAATAATGAAAATAATTTAAATTTGCTGGTTCAGATATATGATCATTGGATATGGAGTGATCCGCAGAAAATGTGGTGTGTAAAATCGCTCTGGATTTAATAAGTTAAATTTCTTCTGGTTTTTTCCTTTTTTATTTATTTATTTTATTATTGTCCTTATTTTTTATTTTATTTATTTATTTTTTGGAAAATACAAAAAAATTGTATGAATCAGTCTTGCTTAGTGAATAAGTTTCACTTTCAGAAACACTCCTGCCTTGGTGTGCTTTTTGGTATTAATTTGAAATCTTGAAGCAATTTTATCTCTCAATAATATTTTAATTGTTTTTGTTTTGTACCAGATGAGAAGGTTTTGATTTTGCATAAATTATTTACAATTTAATAACGCATTGTATTCTATAATTATTAAAAAAAATTGAATGCTTAAATATATACAAGTTTGTGTTTTATAAGCATCTTCCACCCAGCAAAAGGTGAGTTTGTGTCCCGTGATTCCTTTTCCGGGAAACATAAAAAATATTTTTGATGTGACAAGAAATATAAGGTTGAGGATACTTTATTAGGCCAATTAATTTGCAGGTTGACAACTATGGCTATTTATCACTTCAGAATTCTTGGAAAGCATGAGAAGAAATTTGATTCTGAGCATTGATAGTTCGAGATTTGTATATTTGTTGACAGTATTACTAAATCCCTCAAATATTTCATGCGAGAACCCTGAGTTATTCACCAGTTTCTTCCTTGTGGTATTTGCAGAAAAAAAATCCAGTTCTTTATTCAATTCCTCGTTGCATTGGCCTAAGCACGAGAAAGTTGCTTTTATAGTCAAATTGCTTGCAGCTAAAAAAAACAACCCGAGTCTAGGAAATGTCTAAAAGGGTGACATGCAATATATTGTCTGTTTGAGCCGGAAGGTTTCACCTGCTTAAGTTTAAAAATACAGTATCAGCATAAGGGATGTTCCGAAAGCTAACTAAAGCGTGAAGAATATTTCATCGCAATCCAAGCGCCATAATTGAGAAGTATTTTAATCATAAATACATTGGACTTTTTTGCGCTAAAGTTTTCACAGGGCATGAGGTGATGAAAAGGGTTTCAAGTCTTTAAGTAGATATCAGTTGTAATTCAAGTGCAATGTACAGAACGATCAGTTGCACATATAGACATTTAATTTATTTTCACATGTCAAGCATAGATAGTTTGCACTTTAGACTCGTATCAAATCTGTACTTTCACGTCCACTGGCAACACAAACCATGCAAATGATGGCGAGCTGATGTGATTCCTGACTGGCATCCCCTTACTTACAAGTGTGAATTACTAACATGGGAAATTTCTGGTTCTGTGTTTGACAGAAGGTTATATAATGGCAGGTGCCTTTTTTAAGAGAATGGATAGCGTAATGGGAGTGCTGGGGAAGGAAGGACGAGTAATTGCTCGGGGCACTCAGAAGGGCCGAGGAATTGCAGTATTCACTAGTGGAGGAGATTCACAAGGTAGAACAATATATTACACGTTTTCTCATTTGTTGCAAATTTCTTGAAACTTCATGAAATGTTTTTTACTCTTCCAGGCATGAATTCAGCAGTTCGAGCGGTGGTACGAATGGGAATTTATTTGGGTGCAAAGGTGTACTTTATTAAAGAAGGATATCAAGGAATGGTCGATGGAGGAGACAATATTGTGGAAACGTCGTGGGCCAGTGTTTCTGGAATTATTCACAAGGCAAGTAATTTTTTACAAGCAAGTTGCTTACAAGGCTATAAAAGAACTACAGCCTTATTAATTTGTATGACATTGCAGGCTGTCACGTGATTCCGATATTTCCTATATTTTTGAGGCACTCCTATTTAGTCCTATATATTACTGCAAACTGCTTTGGCAAAGAAAAATATAGTAGAAACTGGCTAAAATTCATCATCTGAGATCTGGTTTTTCTAAAAATTTAGCCTGCATTGTGCCTAAATCATTATTAAATCTATCATATCTGGTTTTGTTACAAAAAATTGCATACGACATTCTGTTGAATATTAATATTTCCAAGAATGTCTTAAAAAGGCATTATGGCTATTTTTTTAAACTTTGCTTATGACATATTTACACGCATTAAATTTTTTTTTAGAAAACACAGCTGAAATCAATCATTTGTGGCCTAGTTTTTGTAAACAGCACTATTTTAACTGTTTTAAATTTAAATAAGCACTGTTTTAAATTGCCTACAGTATGACTTTAAAAATGCATTATGGTTGCAGTTTTTTTTAATTTCGCCTCCGGCGTTCTCTTTAATGTTAATATTTACACTAGATTTTCTAGTTTTTGTAAAAAGATTGCCTGCGGCCTCAATAGGCCTATGAAAATTTAAATTTTTTTCTGAAATATTTGGTGAAAATGTTGAAACAGAATGAAAAATTTGCATAGGAAGAAATGTGTACAAAAGTCTGATGTTTACATGTGAGAAAGTATGAAAACTTGTACACCAACTTGAGCAATTACAATTAAAACCCCCAAATGCTCTAAGCTGCAGTAATTTGATTTTTTCAGAATCCTATATTATTCTACCTCTGCACTACTTAACAGCCTGACATTGTAACATTTGTTGCTTACTTGTGGTTAAAGTGAATAAGATTTGTTATCCTCTGATAAGAATTTTTTCTCTGTTTAGGGTGGTACAGTCATTGGTAGTGCTCGTTGCAAAGATTTTCGGGAAAGGGAAGGGAGATTAAAAGCTGCAAAAAATTTGGTCGATCGTGGTATCACCAATCTGGTGGTTATTGGTGGTGATGGTAGCTTAACTGGTGCCCACTTATTTCGCCAAGAATGGCAAGATCTTTTGACGGAATTAGTGGCCAAAGGTATAACTGTCTCTACTAATCTCTAATTGTATAAATGTGTTTCAGTTGGTAAAAATAAAGTGACATTTCTTCATTTTTGTCGCTGCAGGTCAAATAACAGAAGCAAAGAAGACTGAATGCTCACACCTGAACATTGCAGGTATGGTCGGGTCCATCGACAACGACTTTTGTGGTACCGACATGACCATTGGTGCTGACTCAGCACTCCATCGAATTATTGAAGCTGTAGATGCGATCGTGACTACGGCCTCAAGGTGAGAATCTTGGTTTAGTGGACAATCTCGGATTCTAGGTTGTCGCGTTTGTCGATTAATTAATTGGTTGTCGTCTTCTTAGCCATCAGAGAACTTTTATTTTGGAAGTAATGGGTCGTCATTGTGGGTGAGTAGCTTATGAAAGTCGTCGTTCTCAGAATTGAACTCAGCCCTTCAAAATTAATCGTGTACTGTTCTCAAAATGTTCAGTTACCTTGCATTGGTAACAGCTTTGGCCACTGAGGCCGATTATGTTTTCATCCCAGAGTGGCCACCGGAAGCTAACTGGAAGGAGAAAATCTGCGAGAAACTTCAAGAGGTCGGGTGCATTTTTCTTTTGTTTCACATGCTGGTTTCATGGTTCCCACTTTCTGGAAAGTCAGGGAATGTCAGAGAATTAGTCAAATTCATGAAAATCAGGGAAAATCATGAAAAGTCAGGGAAATTGAAATAGTTTACTATTTTTTAAGTGGAATTTTTAAAAATAAACTAATATTCATCATTTCAGAACGGTTATTTTTTACAAAAATTTCGAATATGGCATGCCTAAATTCTTAGCATATTTATGAATAAAATTTATGTTTTTCAAAAACCGTTGCCACTGCCTTCCCTTAATTATTATTTCTCAATATTTTGTTTTTAAAAATGTTGCCTTTTGCTTTCCTAAATTATTACTATTGTACCTACTGCGGTTTTGTTGGTATTAATTGTTTATACAATTTCTAAAGTCGGCAGAATTATAGTACTGTATTGTTGAAATATGTGTATTTTTCACAAAAATTGCCCATTATATTTACTGTACTATTAATTTCGTTACAAATTATACAAATTCTTTTATTATGATCTAAATCTCCAACAATTTTCGCCTTCACTGAGTTAAACTTCTATTTAGGGCTTGAAAATTAATACATGTACTATGTTTGTGGTCTAATATTGTGTGAAATTTAGTTTAAAATGTCAGCGAAATTACTGAAAAGTTGTCATGGAAATCGATTTGAGAATTTGTGTGGGAACCCTGTACTTTGTTAGCAGCATTCAGTATATTTAGCCATTTTCCCCTCTTATCGTTTGATTCAGGCACGTACACTAGTAACATTAAAAATAGATTTGAACTTGATTGAATATTAAATGTGATGCTAAATTGTATTTCTAAAGAAATTTTCCTTCACAGGAACGTAATATGGGGCAAAGGTTAAATATTATTATCGTAGCAGAAGGTGCAATGGATCAAGATCTGCATCCCATCACCAGTGAACAAATCAGGCAGGCAAGTTTGCTTTGTTTTTTATGTCAGGGAAATAATGATTATGATCGTTACAGGTTCCAGCTTGTTTTACCTATATGCAATTTAAGTTTTGTGCTCTGCATCGAAAATGTGTAGGTAGTAGTCGACAAACTGAACATGGACGCCAGGGTAACTATTCTAGGCCATGTGCAGCGAGGTGGAAGTCCATCGGCTTTTGATCGTGTCTTGGTGAGCTGGATTTCTGATAATTGCGGAGACAGTGAACCTTAAAGCGACTTAAATTAGCACTTTTAAAGGGATGCCGTATGGGAGCTGAAGCAGTACTGGCCTTGTTTGAGGCTACTCCGGAGACAGAAGCGTGTGTCGTCACTCTTGATGGAAACCAGGCTGTACGTGTTCCATTGATGGCTTGCGTTGAAAAGGTTGGTGTCTTCATGGTTTTCCAGACAGGTAGTGTAAAGTTGAGACAAAATTCTCGGAAAATGATAAATTTGCTTTAAATTTGTGAAACTTCACGGTAAAAATCGAAGTTTTCAGAAGACAAATTTGCTGAATTTAAAAATGCGAAGCATTAATTGTCCAATTGTATTATCCATAGCGAATTGGAAAAAAAAACTTCAATGGCGATAAATTGTGCACAATTTTGGAAAAAAGTAGCCAATTAATTAACGATTTGCTGGAAACTATAGTTGTGGCAATCTTTGCCTCTTATGAAGGGGACCTTTTAAACTAAAAACTTCTGTTAAAAAAATATAATGGACCTAGCATTTTGCCTGGCAGGTCCTTCGCCATATATAGGATCACCTGTGTATTTGGATTTTACTAGTTTATTAGAGCCATAATGGTGGAAGTTTGTCAATAATCAATGTTTGTTTTATCTTCAGACGAAAGCAGTGGCCAAAGCCATGTCAGAAAAGAATTGGGAATTGGCGGTTCAACTACGCGGAAGAAGTTTTGCTCGTAATTTAGAGGGATACAAAATGCTCACCCATCTACGTCCACCAAAAGAAGCTTTTGATTCCCAAGGGCATGGAATGGTAAGAAATGCTCGATTGCTGAGTGGTTGGAGAAATGCATTTGACGAAATAACCATGGAACTTTGCCATAATTTATTTGCTGGAATTGGAATTTTTGAGGAGGGTTTTATAGTGATTATTATCTTTATATGCATGCCTACATAGGTTCCTCTTAAGAAGGTAAGCTGTACGTAATTCCAAGCTAGGTAGTTGTAATGAATAGATGTCGTAAATTTCCAAATACGTTTGATAGCTGTTGCAAATTTCCCACATCTTGTAATATCTGTTGCATATTTTATTATGGTTAGGATTCCTAAGTTTTGCCTTGTTTTTATTTTAAACATGTAGTTTTGTAGTAGTTTTCCCACCCTCTGTCATTTCACGATTTGACGTATGATCCCAAAACATTTACACCATTTAATATTACCTCGGAAATTGAAATAATACATGACTGTAACAAAATATAACAAAATTAATGTTAGTGTGTTTTGTTCAGTATTCATTAGCTAGTTGTATGCCCCTAATTGTATGCTTTTGGTGCTGGGTTGTCTGGCTTTTTTTTCAAGTTGTTTAATTTGGTATGAGCTTGTTCCTGTATAGTGCACGTGATAAGTGGCTTGTTTGTACAGTAGTTGTAATGAGGCTTTTGTGCCTTGTCTTTGTTTCCTCGACTGGAAATATGAAGGGTGGCTACACATTCGCCGTGATGCACGCTGGTGCCCCTGCTTGCGGGATGAACGCAGCCGTACGGTCCTTCGTGAGAAATTGCCTCTACCGTGGCGACCTAGTCTATGGAATACATGATGGAGTTGAAGGGCTTATTGCTGGCAATGTAAGTAAATACAGTGATTACATATCTGTTATTTTGTCTCAAGAACTACATTTATTTTCAACTCATGACTGCGCTGTTTGTGTTCTAGGTACAAATCATGAACTGGAGCGATGTTAGTGGATGGGTTGGACAGGGTGGGGCGTTTTTAGGAACAAAGCGGTAAGAGTTTCAAATTCACAAATTTTAATTGCAGGGTTCACACTTTGTGGAAAGTCAGGGAATGTCCCTGAAATGAAAAAGGGTCAGGGAATTCGTGAGATAGTTTACTATTTTTTAAATGCAATTTTTAAAAAAACAAACATCATTTCATAACTTTTTTGGCAAAAAAATTTCGTATGTGGCGCGCCTAAATTCTTAGCAAATTTATGAATAGAATTTGTTTTTATATTGCCACTGCATTTCCTTAATTATTATTTCTCAGAATTTTGTTTCTAAAAATGTTGCCTTTCGCGATCCTAAATTATTACTATTGCTAAGCAAATTTTTGTATGGCAATGTAGAGACTAAAACCTATCATTTACGACTGAGTTTTTTTTTTTTTAAATTCGCCTACGGCGTTCTTATAGTATTAATATTGCCTCAAGTTTTTAATGTCCGCAGAAATAAAGTACTGTATTACTGAAATATGCGTATTTTTCACAAAAATTGTCCGTTTAATTTGCTTCACTATTAAGTTTACCACTAATTATACAAATTCATTACTTGTAATCTAAATCGCCGAAAATTTTCGCCTACTGTGTGTTTAACTTCGATTCAGGGATTGAAAATTAATACATGTACTATTTTTGAGGTCTAATACTGTTTGAAATTTTCTGTAAAATGTCAGGGAAATCGATTTGAGAATTTGAGTGGGAACCCTGAATTAGATTGAAAATTTTAACCTCAAGGCTTTATACGACCCGCTATATTTGTTTAAATGGTAATAACTAGCAATCTAAAAACTATAGTGTTTATTTGTGGTGTATGTATTAAAATAAAACCTTTGGAATCACTTAGTTTTTTTTTATCTAACTTTTACCCGTAGAACTCTTCCAGATGACAATTTAGCTCAAGTGGCTGTACGTTTGAAGGAGCTGAAAATTCAAGGGTTGTTACTTATTGGTGGATTCGAAGTATGTTAGAAATTCCAGCTTAATAAATTTAATGATGATCTGAATGAACCTTAACTTTTGTCCATTTTCAATTTCTCTTGCCCAGTCGTATATGACGGTTCTGCAGATGGTGGAGGCAAGGCAAAAATTCCCCGAGTTTTGTATCCCGATGGTTGTAATCCCCAGCACAATCAGCAACAACGTTCCTGGAACGGATTTCACTTTGGGTTGTGATACAGCTTTGAACGAAATCACAGAGGTATTTATTTTGCTGAAAAATGGTTTAGTTTTTAACCAGGGTATTTCAAATACCTGGAAGAATTCAGAAATGCTCTGTTAGTAAATTTGTAAAAAAAAATGAAATATTTCTATTGTCTTTCTTTTAAAAATTTTACGCTGCATTGCAGTTTAGTAAAAAAAAAATTAAAATATTTCTATAGTCTTTTTTTTTAAAATTACGTTGCATTGCAACAAGTGTTTTTGAGAAAAACTCGAACTTCAATTCATGATGTAGTTCATTAAATTAAAAAAAATGGCAAATGTTGCAAATGTAAAATTCTCACGAATGTGTGAATTTTTCAGATATGTGACCGCATTCGTCAATCTGCCCAAGGAACTAAGCGACGTGTGTTTATCATTGAAACAATGGGAGGCTATTGTGGCTATCTAGCCACGCTAGCAGGTTTGGCTGGTGGTGCAGATGCTGCCTATATTTTTGAAGAGAAGTTTGCTATTAAGGACCTCCAAGATGACGTACTTCACATGGCTGCGAAGATGTCAGAAGGTGTTCAAAGGGGTCTGGTCCTAAGGTATTGAACCTCGGTTTAAACTGAAATCATTACAACTCGTTATCGTGTTGTAGGATATTAATGGAAATTACTAGCACAATACATGTATACAGCTGTAAACAAGTTGTTTTACATCATCTGTTTTTCATAGTTTCATGTGCACATTGGCAAATTCAGTCAGTAAGTTTTAATACATTGAATGCATATTTTAAATACATTTTCTTAGGAATGAATGTGCCAATGAGAACTATACCACAGACTTCATTTATAACTTGTATTCTGAGGAAGGAAAAAATATCTTCACTGCCAGAAAGAATGTCTTGGGGCATATGCAACAGGTGGGTGCTGCAATATTGTTATAGTGTTGTCAAGACATTAAAAAATGGTGCAAAAGTAACCTGAAAACTAATTTTAGGGAGGAAGTCCTACGCCTTTTGATCGAAATCTGGGAACTAAAATGGCGTCTAAAGCTACCGAATGGTTGATCAGTACCATGAAAAGTCATACCAAACCTGACGGTAAGAGAATTTTGGATATATTATTTAAATTCATTCGTTTCTGATTTTTCGGTAAAGGGGTAAACGGTCAATTGACTGTACTTGTGTTGGGAAGAACATGGGGTTTAGAGCATTTTAAGTTAATATAACATATTAAATTATCTTACAAACTATCAGCTAAGCTAAAATATTTAAATTATTAAAAATACTCCTTTTATACCATAGCCCCTTATACCAACAATGTATTTGTTAATACGTTTATTCTGTTGAACCATTTCTGTTTTTTATTTTTTTCCAAAATAAGAAATGTTATATTTTACTAGAAATAGTACTTATAGCTATAAATATCGGGTGAGTCAGAATAACGAGGGAGCTCATTTCATTCCTCAGTGTCTAAATTGATCAAGTGACCTTTGACCTTAGAATTCGTTTTAAGGGTCATCGCATTTTCAAATTTTAAATTGTTGCTCAAACACCCCAAGTCAAAATTTGAAAATTGTAGAGCATACTCGAATTAGTATAAATCACGTTTCATTTAATTTATTGCAATTTTGCTTTGAAATTTCTGATTATTTTTTTATATTGCAAACTATAATGAAAAGTAACTAGAATTACATTCAAATCATTATTTTTCTAGTTACCTGTGTGTATATTTCTGAGCAGTTGAAGTTGTTCAAACTCAACATGACTATACTAGAACATTATAAAATTATTTTGCTCGACTTGCGTGCTTCTCTGTTGGAAAACTAGGCATCAATCGCAGGTTTATAAATGATTGCAAAGTAGTAATTTCTAACACAGGTTCGATCCATTGTGAGGCACCGGACACTGCTGTAATGCTCGGCGTTGTTAAGCGACATTATCAGTTCTCGTCTATTCTGGATTTGAAAGATGAAACTGACTTCAAGTAAGTCTGAAACTTATTTCCTGTTATCTGACGATATATTTTACTAAAGATCACTCATTTTTTACCTCATTTGGCAGGCACCGATTGCCAAAGCACCAATGGTGGCTAAAACTTCGTCCTCTGTTGCGAATTTTGGCAAAGCACGATAGCACGTATGAGGAAGAGGGTATAAATGTGCAGGCGATTGCTGAAGAATGTGATTGGGAGTGACATTAGTCTGCTGCTGTTTGAAGAGTAGCTATTTTTATATACCTGAATTATGCCTAATTTATGCTGTTTTAAAGAGTGATTCTTTCCCATACCCCGAGACATGACCCAAGTAATTTTAGGCAGTGAATGTGCCTATCTTATGTATATTGGAATATTTAAGAATTGATTTGTAGAAATAATGTGCTCATTCTTCACTTAGTACTCCAGGCCAGTACCACAGTTACATACTGTGGAATGTGAAAAGCCATCACCTGTATACTGACTAATCAAATTGGAAAATATCAACACTTTAGGCTTGTTTTGCACTCTGTTGATAATGAGAGGGCAACCACAATTTTAATCTTGCCAGATTTATGGTGAATAAGAAGTAAAATTTCCCAAACCATGCATGTAGTAATTTATAATTTGGAAAAAATGAAAATGTCGAACACTGAAGCTATGATGAAACAGACACAATCATGGTGATTGTGTTGAGGGATATTTTTCTTCAAGTATGTCTGATATTTGTGTTGAGGGATATTTTTCTTTTTAAAAATGCAATTATCTGCTTTCTGCATTATCTGTGGAATCAGATTAATTCTACAAAATCTTAGAAAACCAAAAGGGGGTGTTCTAGTTTTCCAAAATCACCAAATCATGATATTGAGACCTCAGCTCTTCTCATGCCAGCACTTGTCATCACGATGACAATAATTGACCAAACAATTTCGAATTGAGTACATGTGTACACATTTTTATCAAAGATATGTTTTTGAAGAAAAAACCGCTGTAGGCGAAATTTTTTTGCAGAACTGGATGACAATGACCCAATAGATGACTTATCATTGACCACCCCATCACTTATGTGATCATTTGGCTCTCTATTCCCCTTTCCCATAGATGCTGACGTAATACATGAACGTTCGCAAAGCCAAACAATTTTGTCAACTTTTTTTGCCAAAAAAAATCAGAATTGAACGAAAAACTGGAGATCATGGGGTTGCCCACCCTGTCTATAGATGGTTCAGAATGCAACTGTGGTATAAAGCTTAGTTGTACTGAAGTGGATTTGATTGTTCCTAGGAAAGTTGACTTTTTGGTTATAAATTTAGTGTATAGCAAAAAATATGTTGTTGCTTATTGTTCCTATGTTCCTAAAGGGTCTTCCCGCAGTTATTCATAGATGGCATTGTGTTAGCTTTACTGTTATGAAATGTATTTCCGATTTTTAAATTGGGAAGAAATTAGCACAACTTTGCATGATTGTTCACCTTAAATTTATTGATATTTAGAGCAAATCATAGACAACTGTTGGGATCATAAGTATAACAGAATGATTCTTATTTCCCTGTTAGCATTTTGCGAGTCTATAAAGCAGGATAGCAAGTTAATTCTATTCAATGGTCACCGTCCCTTTTGTCTTCTATCCTGTAAGAAATCTTAAAGAGTGTACATCTCAAATAAATTCATTTCATTCATTTTCTTCCTCAAGTATACTCTGAACTTTCCACCTATTTTTGTGTTGTCAATTTCAAAATTGAACTTCATCCAAATTCTTTTCACAATTCCATTCACCCATTCCATCTTTTTGTTAACTCCAAACCAACTCTTGCACCCCAATAATCTTTTCACTTTTTAAATTTATATCTCAGGATTACAATTCCTGCCAAAATTCGACAGTCTCGGTTTTTCTGAATTTTATGCTCATCTTCTTTACAAGCACGTGTTTGTTTCGATCATATTTTCCTCGTTATATGTCACACTGCTATTAACTGAATGTTTCTTCGCGATAAATTTGGTATTTATGACTTAAAATCAAGGTTAGTTGTGGGCCGTGGCCTAGAGGATGAAGTATCAACATTCTAATAATCGGCTATCAAATCGCGTGATATTACAATGAGCCAAATGCGATGCAACACAAAAATCTGTCATTTTAGTTATGGGTTCTGATTTTTAAAACTTTAATTTATCAGCGCCACTATCCTTGGTTTTTAGTTATTTAAATACACATTTGTAAACATTCTTGTTGTGCATGTTTCTGTGTATTCGATGTCAAGTCAATGTTTGTCTTTGATAACTAGCGTAATTTCAGCCTGTTTCTATAGCACAGGTTTCACACTTCTGTTGAGAGCATCACAATTAGTCATCAGTTCAATCGTGAATCTCGATTTTAAATGCTTCATAAAACTTTCAAACTTCCATTTAATAGATTTAATAGAAATGGGGAAGTTGTTGCTGATTAATTCTGGAGATAGTTATACTGAGACTGTTAACAGCCAGAAAGTGTACTTACTGCCTTTGACACAGATTTATTTATTGTAAATTATGCCAGTGCGTTATTGTCAGCTGTTTTATAGCTTAATCTACTTATCCTGTTGGGATTCTCGCACTTATTGTGACAATTTAGAACAGTGTCGTTCTCGTGAAGTTTAATTACCGTCGTTCCCAAGATTAGTCAAACAAGCTACTCTTCAGAATGCTTGAGGCCACAAATGTATTTATCCCTTTTACATGACATTTCAATCTTTTAGATTGAAAACTTCTCATTCTACCACGAGTTTTCTCAGAGGATGGCCAAAATCAACCCACAGTTACAAAACCAAGAAATATATATTTTAGGGGCAATTTCAAGATTTGTCAAGATGTTTTATTTGCACGAAACATCATGTGAAGGGTAATTTGATCATTGCATTTACAAGAATCATTGAGTTTTCTGTTTTCACCGGTATTTATTCAGAAATTGTCGCAGAACATTATTTTTTGCCATAGATGGAAAGATATGATTCTTCAGTTTCTTTTTCTTTCTGTTAACGTTTTTTTTATTGTGGATTCAGTTTCTATTTGAATAACTGTTCATTGCATATGTCTGGCAAAACTATCCTTATCCTCTTTCACCAAATCAGTATTTTTCTTGAAAAACCGAGGCAAAATTTAGAAAATGAGACGATCCTCAACAGTGTTTGAATTTGCTGAAGCATGTTGATACTTAAATATTAATGATAAATTAAAACAGTTGCTTCAAATTTTGGAGGTAATTAAGCAATATTCCAAATCAAGTCTTTGAAGCTTTTTTGATTTAAAACACTTGTAAGATGCAAAAGGCTTTGTAATGTTGTGATGCATTTTACTCCCGATTTGTCGATTTTCCATGTGTAATGCTATGGTAATGTCAGTCGTCTTGTAGCAATGTTGTTAGCTTTGTAGGTCTGGCAGTTCGCTGTCCAAACATTGATGGTTTGCCTTGCATTTCTGGAAGCATTCAGTTGCTGTCTGTAATTGCCGATAGAATTCTCAGCATTCTCAATGTGTTAACATGCAGTTGTTAATAGTTTTCTTGCAGTGACCCTTCTGCCAATCACCGCTAATTTAAATCATAACTTGAAGCTAGTCAGTATAATCATTGCCCAAATACGAATGGCACGCTTGTCCAACATGCGGAATGTTTGCCATATTGAAACGTGTGCACTGTCTTGTTATTTTGAATAATGATTTGTGACATTTTATTTTGGAATTAAAAGTGCTGTCGGTTGCAACACACTTAGATTGGTTTAGACTGGCTAAAGCGTTTGATATTTGCGTTTTTAATCAGTATCGAGTCTTACTCAATCATCAGAATTTCTTCGGCTTGTAGCAAATAACAGCGCGGCTTGTGCAAGTCATGGTGAAACATCACTCCTTAGGTTATGAAATCACGTGATTACCAGATGATTAACTCGATCTTTCAAATTCAGTAATTTATGGGATTTCGGCATCAGTCAATGATGGAAATTCTTTTCTACGATGTCTCTTCAGACACAACTTCCGTGCTTTCATGGAACTCCTGGAAGTCAGGTGTTCAATTCATTGAATTTCTATTGCTGCATAGTATTTTGTGTTTATTATCTGATAAATTATTCTGTGACGTCTCGTATTTCCTATTATAGCTTCAAATTCCAAGATGCACAGATTTTATCACTATCTGAAATAGGACCCCGCGGGCAATGACAATCATGCTGTATCTGCATCCGCAGCGTGGTCAGTTTCTTTTTTTTTTTTTTTTTTTTTTTTTTTTTTTTATTTTTAGCCTGCAGAGTCCATTGGTCATAATTTCATTTGCATTTGGTTTCATCCGCGATTCCCTTCAAGGAGCTTCGATTGACGTGTTCATATCTCGTCCCATGTTCCGATATACGATCCCGTTGGTCAGGAGGCAAGGTCCAACCCACATCACACGACATTACTGAAGGACAGCTTGGTGACATCGCAAAGATTGCATTCTGTCAGCCGAGACACCGTGGAATTAGCTAATGTCTTGGTGCATTCTGTAAGATAAGAAGCTCTTCGGTTATTCCTTTCTGAAATCTGCAAAAGACGCCATGGAGATCAAAACGAGTGGTAATATTAATTGCATTTTTTCCATATTTAATTTTAAGAGGTAATTCCATGCAAAGTACATTAATTATTTGCACTTCGAAAACGACATCGGCTTCCTTCAATATCCTTCAACAACAGTGAAGAGATTCGGACATTTGTTTCTAGCCCTGATATCTTGACAAAATTATTTACAATGCCTTATCTCGTTGAATTATTCTTATTTATTTTTCATATTTTCTATACTTTTTCATCCATTCCACAATTTTCTCTCAGTAATGTTCAAAGTTGTATATCTCATACAATGCCGTGGTGTGCTCTGAGCAGAAAATTTTCGTTTTTGGAAGAATATTTCAAATTCTGTCTCGAATTTTTCTGTATCCGCAAATGCTTGATGGGTACTAAAATAATTCGGAGAGTTTTTTGGACATATTCGATATCCTCCAGAATGTCCAAAGTTGTACATGTACATGTGTACATACAGTATATGTATCACAAGATAAGCCATGGTGTGCTCTGAGCAGAAAATTTTATTTCTCGAAGACTATTTTTAGGACATGTGAGCTCTTGGATCTACATCTATAATTAAACTTATGGAAGAATTAAGAATTTTTTAGAAAGTATGGAAATTTTTCATATCAAACAACAGGCCCTGATTTGACCTTACCCTTGGTGAGGAAATTAAGAATCGTTATGCACGCTGGCTCTACTCTAAAACAGTGGTCACTGTAGAAATGACCTTAAACCTGTTCAAGGCCTTGTAATTGAAACTACTTGGTTTAGACAAAAGTTATCAGTGGAAATGCTCAGTGGGAGGTCAAATTGACTAAAAAGTTGATGTTTTAAACTTTGTTTCGTTACTGCAGAAGCTAAAATTCTTAGTTTTAAAAAAAAGGTAGTCGCTGTTATGCAGCGAAGCTTTTCCTAAATGCCAATGGTCAATGGTCAACAAAAGGTCACTAGTGATAAAGCAAAATGATAATTTTTTGAGATACCAATTCAAGGTCATTGCCATTATAAAACCAATTAGGATCAGCAATGGTTCTCAAACTTGATCGACCCAACTAACAGAGGCAATTGAGGCTATGACGTGCAGTGTAAGTAGACCTGATGGCAATTAAAAAAGAAAATTTTCCAAAAATGAGATCACAATTAAATGATAGCTTAGGTCGCCTTACTACAGCCAATTTTGGTTTAGCAAAATATTGAAAACCGAGATCACCTATTGTGCTATTCGAATCGAAATTTTGAAGTGGAATACCAAATTTCAATCCTGAATATGCCATAGAGAAGTCGGTTAAAAATTAGAAAAATTTGAAAACAGACAAAGTTAATAGAAATGTTGTAAAATGAAAAAGGAATGGATTACCTCTGTATAGTACTTTTAATTTAAAACATGTTAAAAATGTTCAACTTAAATGTAATTTAAGTATCACTTCCATATTTTTATTCGATTGATAGAACGTATAAAAAAATGCGATTATACGAGTGTATTTTGAGCAACATCAGTTCATACTAGTAGCTAACCAGTATAGAAAAGTCATGAAGTATGTTATGCTCGTGTTTCCATCTGTATTCGGCAGTCTAGTTATTTTCGTCAAACGCATCATTTTTTTAATTTGAAAAACAACTAAGTAAATAGACGTCATTGGCCTCTTATTAAAGTTTAATTAAGAAAGTTTTAAACTAATTCAGCTGTTTATGAGTTGTACATTAATTGACTCGAAAGTATATGAGGGAAAAAACTTAACAGTGTAGTGAATAATATTGTCTGCATAAATCAATTTAGAAAAAAAAAATATAAGTTCACACGTAGTAAAACACTGAAGTTAAATTAAGAAAGAATAAATGAGCATTTAGTGAAAAATATTAGGAAATATTAGGAAAACGTTGTATCCACCAAACACCTTGTTGTGACAAGTTGGGCAACATCGCATTGAAGGCCTTTTCCTATTCATTTGACAATAAGTATGTGGTTTCCTTCATTTTGACGTCCAAAGTTTTGAAAACTCACTTAAGAATTACTATTTTTTTCAAAACACTGACACTTATCAGAATACGTTATCAGAATACACTTATCAGAATAAACACTTATCAGAATACGTTGGATTTCTCCAATTGTTTATGCCTGCACTACAAAATATGCCCAGCTCCTGCATAGACGCTATGAG
The DNA here is from genome assembly GCA_034687865.1 of Kryphioiulus occultus. Lineage (NCBI taxonomy): Eukaryota > Metazoa > Arthropoda > Diplopoda > Julida > Julidae > Kryphioiulus > Kryphioiulus occultus. Next base: position 17,524 of record JAQGAF010002631.1, read on the forward strand.
AAAGTGGGCTTCTCCTAATGGCTCTCAGGCTGGCAGTGATTGCCTGCCGATTGGGCAGCTAAATAAAGAAATGACATTTTTATGTTATGTTAGTTTAGATCTCCAGGGAAAAAAATATTCGTAGACTTCATACACTTACAAAGTTAAAAAATTAATTATTGTCCTAAATACAGCCAAATGAAACCAGTTACTTTATAGCACTATTTTATCATTAAAAACTGCCTGAATTTGGGGTAAACTGAGGAGACACCAAAAGGTCATAAGATAGGAAATATGATATGGTTATTATCAGTCTTTAATAATTCATCTAATTTAACCAACTATAAAGTTTTCAAATTCAGATAAAGAGTTTTCATCAAAATGTGTCATAAAAACAAATGTTGGAAACATTGTAGACTGCGACTATTTCATAAATTTGCTGGACTTAGTTAGTTTATCTGAGTGCTTGGGAAACTTGTTATCCAAACTTGTATTGTCGATTGAAATTTAAATGTTGAGAAACACCTGTTGGTTGCTTTGGTATATCATTGGCGGAAAAAGTATGCGATGAATGGGCTTTATTAATGCAGGATATTGCTCATGCTTATTATCGTGAAAAATTTATACGACAGACTTGATCATGCTCTATTATTTCGCCCACATTACAATTCTAGCACGTGATACGTTTCTGGTATTGAATATTTTCAACAAGTGTTCAATTATCTGGAAGAGGGGAGCAGACGAAATTTTCTTTTAGAAAAACTAGATCTAGAATAATAAATAAGAAAACGCTATACATGTAGGTGAAAATTTTTAGAAACATCACATCACTATTGAGGGATTTTACACAACTTTTAGTTAAAAATATTGGATTTGATAATAGTAATAATCCAGAAAACGCTGCAGGCAAATTTTTCAAAATCTCTACCAGAAACAATGGATTTTATCATATTTTGGTTATACAAAAATAACCAAGAAAGAAATTGTGGGATTTTTTTAAAAACAAGTCATCACCAAAAACTCTTTTTGAGGATATTTAGAAACTTTCACAAATATTAATAGGCCTAATTTCTAGTAGATTTTTTTGATATTTGCCTGTTGCATTTTGTGTTATTAGACCTATTAATATTTCTGAAAGTTTCTAAATATCCACAAAAAGAATATTTGGTGATATCTAGTTTTTAAAAAATGTCACAATTTCTTTCTTGGTTATTTTTGAATAACCAAAATATTATAAAACCCGTTATTTCTGGTTGATTTTCAAAACTTTGCCTGCAGCGTTTCCTGGATTATTACTATTATAAAAGCCAATATTGTTAACAATTTTTTTGTGTAAAATCCCTCATTAGTGTTGTGTTGAATTGCTTGGAAAAACATTTAAGAATTATTAACAATGATAGTAGTATCGTAGAGGAAATTTTTGAAAAACAGTCCACACACAGGTTCAGCTCACATTTTTAACCATATTTGGTACGTGAGGTTAAATATTTAGAAAGTGCCACCGGCTAAACTTTTCGAAAAACCTGATCAAATGATGAATTTCAGTTAAGACATGAGGCTTTTGCTTGTAAGATGGCAGTCGAGGAACATTTGGCATTAAATAAAAAACCTTCGAAATTCTGGCATGTCATTCGACTGCTGATTATTTTGTAACGATATACATTATAATGTAATATAATACGAGGGTTTGCTAAATTTTGAAGTCTCCATCAGATATCTATGAGCAAACTTAGCAAAATGTTTGAAAAACATAAGCAACAAAATGCTCAATGTTGAGTGAATCTTCATTACCTTTTAGGATATTTTATTTCTTTGTTATAAAGCTCATTAGGAATTAAACATTTAATTTAATGCGTACCAAAGCTTAGTTGAATGCCTACGTCAACTATAATTAAATAACTGGCTTTATATATAATCTTTATATAATATGACAAATAGAGAACGAAATGTGAAAAACAATTCGAGAGTCGAAATTGCCTGAAAGTCTGACAAAGTCAAATTTGTTCATAGGAGAATACAAAATTGGACGTTAAATATTCTCAAAATAAAGTTTCATAGTAAATTTTTGGCATTAATTCATTTTTAAAACTTTGTTGTATAGCATTGCTTTGTCAGGATTATTATAGGACATGCCAAACTCTACTTTAAAAAAAGAATTTATAAAAATTTCTTAAGAGATATGCACAAAACTTTCAGAATTTATCAAAATTTATGTCACTCAGCTTTCGTTTCACAGGACTAAAATCCATCATTTGTTATCGATTTTCTAAAATTTTCCATATGGCGTGTCCTTGAATAATTATATAGTCAATACTCCCAATTGTTTTTGTCAATAATGCCAGGTGGGTGCTGTTAGTAGAATAATTTGGGTCATGGGTACCTTAAGTTTGAGAAATACTAATGTATCATTTGAGAAATACTAATGTATAATCTTAACTTTTTCTGTATAGATCTGAAACTTAAAATATTTGGCATTTTAACATGTGATATTTTCAGGGGAAAATCTCAGAAAACTTTTTCCTTCTTTCTGGTACGCTTTTTGTTTCATTTTAGCTCTATTTCCAACGAAAAAAATGCGAAATAAGCTTTGACTAGCATATATAATTGACCCAGCCTCTGTATGGAATCTGTCTAACTTTTGATTTCGATTTTGCATTGTACAAAATTCAAAATTGGCGCCCCTGGAAAATTGTTCTTTAAAATTTTGGCTGAATTCATATTATTGGAACTCAGACTGGTTGTCCGTTATAATTCAGGTAACAAAATATTAAAAACAAAATAACTTTTCTCATCGGCAAATGAATCCACCGTCATTTGTGATCCAGTTAAAAATGTCAATTTTTTCGTTTTTTTTGATCTACGACATTTTACTACAAAGTTTTTGGTCGAAACATGGGCAAAAATCCATCATTTTTAATCTGATTTTTATAAAATTCTTTGATAACATAATACTTGAATGTCCCTTTTTAAAAATGAATGAGTGCTTAACAGTAATATTAACGTAAGGGGACGTTCAAGTATTAGGTTATCATATTAGGGGAAGGGTTGGCCAAATGATGACGTCATCATTGATGTTTTATCGAATTTGAATAAAATCCATCATTTGTGATCAAGGTTTGCGAAAAATGTCGACTACGGCGTTGTTTTTCATAAGCTTATAATTCTCTTTATTATGGCTTTTTTGTGCAATCATCATTTTTGATTCAATTTTCAAAAAAGTTCGTTCATTTTTTTTTTCAATAATTGTCATAAGGTGTGGGGTTTGGAAATGATGCAAATTGTCAAAAGATGTCATGGATAATGGTCTGAAAATCGCGAAAAAGTGATGACATATTGACGCATATCGAATTAAAAAAATTAGGTTGAAATTGTGTAAATATCTACATGTAGCTTCTGATGTTTATTTAGGTTTATGTTCTGGCTACCCAATTCACCCTGAATGTACCCTACGATAATTAAAATGTCAATCAACAATTTCGGTTAATAATACTTAATGACGTCATTCGCCTCGAGTGATTCACCCTGGGTTTTACGTTTGAAAATGACGTCACGTTATTTTGGCTGAATTTTGACCCCATACTTGTACCTCATGTGCCACCTCACACTTCGCCACAAAAAATGTGACAAAATTCAGTTTCCAAAATTCAAACGACAGCTCGTCGTCCTTCCCCACGTCCTCTTGACTTCGTTAATAAAACAGCACAACAACAAACAACAACAAATGAAAATTAGCAGCACAAACAGCCAAAAACATGTATGTTTGTAATTTTCTTGCCCAGACCTCGAGATGCTCAACATGGCTGGTCTAGTTCAAACAGGCTTCGCTTTCCCCCTATTTTACGTCATAGTTTACAGATGCAACTTACGTCACGGACTGGGCCTTTCGCTA
>JAQGAF010002632.1:0-21384 GCA_034687865.1 Kryphioiulus occultus
AAAACCTGGAAATGTCAGGGAAAATTGATTTACTTTTTAAAAGTGAGGGAAATTCAACAAATTATTAGATTTTGTATAGCAAGTTATTGGAGGAACTAACGTTACAAAGGAAATTCGACGTTTCCTTGTGAAATGTTTTCTTCTACCTCCTGTTTATATATAACAAGCAATAAATATATCATTCCTTACATTGGTATGTCATATTTTTCCATTTTCAATTACCAGGGTGGTCAGGGAAAGTCAAGGAAGTTGAAAATGTCATCTCTGAGGGAACCCTGTACAGTTCCTTCAAAAGTCGAAGCTCTGTTAGGCTAGTCCTGATGAAATTAAATAATTTTAGTTAAACGAAATTAAATGGTGCTGAATGGGCTTGACTTTCAATAGATTGCACGTATTTTACGAATTAGGTTAATCGGAGATGCGGCATTTTCCTACGTAAGTATAAGCCATGAAATATTTTACTGTCTATAAATTTTATTTTTAATCTTTAGGAAAATGCAGTAACTAACGTTAATAGTTTTTATTTGTATTTTTGCATAGCTAGACTGTCACAATACTTCGCTAATTTATGATTTACGCATAAAATTTGAAATGGTTTTAAATGATGGTACATGATGTGAGTATAAATTTGTTAATTTTTGTGCGGAAAATCGGATGCTTGCTTTACCAATGAATTGACAGTTACAAATATTTACACATGTTTTGTTAGAAAATAAAATTCTAACAGTTTATTTAGACAGTTGGATTGTGGGGCAATATTGTAATGTGAAATAACAATTACTCATCCTGATCCAGCCCGCGATGTCAATGCGATATGTTTACCACGACCTGTTATGATTTCCACATATGACGTAAAATCGCATACGAATAACCTTATAAAAGTAATTTGATAACGTTGACCTAAATAAAGTCAGTTGCACAAAGCAGTCTGGGTTATTCCAACATACGAACTAACATGCGGGCTATGAAGTAGTCATATATTTATTATTGTTGACATTTGAAATACTAGAATATGCAATGAATACAGTGGATTTCATTTATTATTTCTTGGAAAAGATTTTAAAACGTGTTTTTGCCTGGCAAACCGAAAAAAACTGCACCAAGTTCACAGAAATACCGTCATCGAAAAATGGATACAATTTTATTAGTTTGGCAGGCATTATAAAAGGAAGCACGCGGAGATCATGACAAACATTTTGAATTGTTGCTCTCAGCAGTTTTTTCACTCTGAATTTTTGCATTCGAACCAACAATATCTGCAAGGTAAGTTGCAAACTACATGTACTTTAATATATTCTTGGGAATATGTGCTTTTTATTACTTATATTCAACATAGCATTGGCATTCAACATTGATATTTTAAAATTAATTTAGATGAAGAAGACTTTGCTGATTTTTGCGATCATGGCTATCCTGGGACTATGCTCATTTCAGGGAACACTTGGTAATAATCTGGTTTTGTAACATATTGCTTTAACTTTAATAGAAGTGGTATTGATATTTTATCATCGATTCTGCTAATGCAAGTTTGATAAAATTTGTTATTATTGCAGTGATTAATATTGCTTTTTTATATTGTTCTTTTATATCATGTGTTATTTTATATTAAAGGTGCCTGTTGTGACAGAAAAATTTGCGGTCAATCGTGTAACATGTTTACAGCATGTGGAACCAATAAAAGGTGTTGTGGATATACAGCCACCTCAATGGGATGTTGTATCGAGTACATAGGTCCGATATCGGTATCGTGCAGGAGTTAATTGCAACATAAGAACGTATAGCATAGAACGCAATCACTTTATACATGTATCATAAATTTTTCGTGTTTTAGTGACAGTTTTAACATAATTTCCTATTTGTTCTTAAACAATTCCTGTGAATTTCACTTGTCTTATTTAATTCATAGTACAAATAAATTTGTTTTTCGTTACACTGTTGATTATGCAATATTTATTTGACGTCCTATAGAATTTGAAATACTGTAGTTCTGGCATGTGTAAGCCACATTAATTTCTCATGTAATTGGAAGTTCATTTAAGTCTGAAAACAGCAGCGAAGAAAATTACACAGCCTGATAATTCTTGAAAAACGTTGAATTATTCATTAAAGTACATTTTTGGAACTCATGGCGTCGAGTGGACGACAACAGCAATAACTTATCTTTTGAATTTCTGATTGTGTTTTTCGTCTGGAAGCTATAACTCGCATAAAGGAAAAAATAAACTTTACATTGTGGTAGTCAGCGCATGTTATTTTTGTAATGAAAACTGAAATGTGCCGTTTTGAATTAAACAAAAATGATTTAGTGACAAAGAAAAATGTATACTAAGGCAATGAACATGTTTAATTTACTTTGATTTCTTTTGAATAATCTAAACTGCCCAATAATACCCGGATCTCCTGGCAGCAACTTCAAGGTACCCGGATTTCTCCCACCATACAGAAAATCAGACATTAACAAGGTGCATTATTTATTCTTGAACTATACTTGGAACCTTTGATTGTTTTTCTTTGGACAAGATTGTTTAATTTGTCAACGAAGTCACTTCATGGCTCGTGAAATGTGATTTTATCAAGAAGGAAATTCATGCTCATGGCGATATTTACAAAATACCACTTGAAATCTAAACTGAACTTCGTAGAAATTTTGCACAACATTTGAAGTGGCAGTCCGACAAACAGTGGGTATAGTATTTAAGAAGGTAAGCTGACTGAGTCTAGAATCAAATTGAGTTTCAAACTGCTGCTAAGCACTTGTTTATCTTTATTTACCTGCGTCTTAGATATTGAAAAGGTAAGATGAAAAACTTTTGTGACATTTGTCTTACATATACATGTACTTGGTTTCTGTCGGGTTTAAAAAGTTTGCTCTTGGTCAGGAAAAATAAGACAACGAAATAAGAATTATTATTTTGTTATAATTATTAATTTAGATGAAGTGTTTGCTGATTTTTGCTGTTCTTGTGATCCTTGGATTGGGCTTCATAGGGGGAGCAGATGGTAAGAAAACATTTTTGGTTTTATACCTTTATCAGAGAAATAGTACAAAATCCAACATCTCCCATATTAGTGGTCAAGCTTGAGAAAATTGAATGAATTATTTGTTGTATCTAAAAGGGGCTGCACAACGTTTTCCCGAATGTTGTGATGGCAAACGCTGTGAAAGACCTTGTGGGAAGTTCGACAATTGTGGCATCAATGCCAGATGCTGTGGATTGACTCCCAGAAAGCATGGATGTTGTGTTTCCAACGTTAGCAAAGAAAGATGCATTTTAGGAGCAGGACAAACTCCACCATAATCTTCTTCCAGTGCTTTTTATGTAGTGGTTAACTCAACCCTATGCTTTGATTGCAATTATTCTCAAATTTCGTATTTTGGTCTTGCTAGCAATTTGTGGTTATTAGTACAATGTAGAAACATGCATAAATAAAATTAAATCATTATTCAGCAAATCAGTATTTTCATTTGGTCGATTATCGAAATTACACATTGTCCAAAACTTAGCATTTCTAATATTGAGAAATTGGACATGGCTCTTTGGGTTCACTTGATTATTTTGAAGCGAGTTAAACTTCTGCTTCAGTGTTTAGCAAAAGTAAGAATGGAAATGTTAAACCTTCGTTATTCAAATACGTGGATCATGAGAAGTAAAAGTCGAATTATTAGTGGAAATTTGATAAATAAGGGTTCTATTTTGAAATCTGTTATTTATATCATTAGCAACAATTGTCAGCCGTCCCATATGTTCTGATAATTAATCTTTTACCTTTTGTGACAAGTTGTTATTGCCAGAGTTTGTTGATGTTTTTCGCACGTTTTCCCGTGCAAATTGTGCAATGTTTCCAATTATTGCGAAGGAAACAAACGTTAATACCTTTGAAAAGGCATCTGGGTACGATACAAATTCAAGAGAAATTTCGCCATAACAATATGCGGTTTTTTGGAACGTGTTCGACACCGTAGGATGTATAATAAGATACGCTTTGAATTAGATTTCATATTGTAAATCATTTGCTGACCGCTGATTCATCTAACAACTTACGAACAGGTGTTTCGATCAGTTCAGCTTGCTGCTTAAGGTAAACAAAGCAAAGATTACTATTTAATAGTTTAGTTACGCATGTTTGTTATATCTTTTTCTGCAGCATAAACGGCAAACTTCTGAGCTTTCAACTTTGCATATGGTAAATAATACATACAGTATACCTTGTACATGTGTATTATGAAGCGAGGTCAGTCAAACGAAACTAGGTCCTCTCTGCCGTACTCGTTACATTTGATTGCATATGATTAATGTTTGCTGTTGATTTGGCTTGCAATTATCTGATGAGCCGACTCAAACTCGGGGCTGTTGTAAAAACAAATTCTGCAGAAAACCCTGTGGTGAGTTCACAGATTTTGTCAGATTTGGTAAATGCTGTGGATTGACCTCCAGTAAACAGGGATGCTGCGTCTCTACTGTAACCATGGGATGGTGTGGCATCAATACCTGTTTTAACCTTCAAGTGAAATTGGCAATTATTTATGTCCAACTGCACAAAATAAATATTAATTTTGTCAATCATTTGTATAAGCATACACTACAGTTTAATTTCTTTTAATTTAAGAAATTCTAAGAAACTTCCATGTCTTTGAAAGAAGTCACCAGCACTGCATCAGACAACGAATATTGAGTTCTAAAGATCGGGAACGTACATGTATGATTATCTCAATTGTATGATTTTTTGATACAACATTAATTAAATGCCCAGAGAAGAGGCTAGGAGGAGGTACACGTTTACCAATTATGAGGCATGGGGAAGACCACGATGAATTAAGTGCTGTTTCTTAGAGGGTCGGCCTTGCTATTCACTTAGAGTCATTGTAGGCATCATGGTAATTCCCATTTTAGCTTGAACGTTGGAAAATCCCTCGTCACTATTTTTTTAAGTTGGATATGTTTATGACGGTAATTCTGAGAAATGTCGTCAGTCCCAAACCGATTGGGCAGGATCTAAGATATAAATTAATGAAATGAAAATCATACATGTTTTGAGTTTTCACTGTCGTAGACTGTATTTTGATTCGCAAATACAGCATCCGAATATATTGTTTGAAGGTAAGTGTAAAAATTATCGTTTTTATACATGTATTTTGTATAGATCTGCAACTTTATTATACATTCATGTAGTATAAAATTGATTGTCGGATTTACGACGAGGAAGTTATATTAAATTTTTAACCTTAGATGATGAGTTTGTTGACTTGTATTACCATTATTCTGGGATTCAGCCTGATAGCGAGTTCAGAGCGTAAGTAAATAGCATGCTAAGCAATGTTGCTTCACTATTGTGAACGTATTCCTATGATGTTACATTATACCCGCATAATATGCTTGACAAAAAAATGCTAAACAAAATCCATATTATGTGTTTATGATTAGAAGAAGTTCAACATGTTTACCGTTGTTGTGAAAGCAAAACATGTGGCAGGACTTGCGAAGCGAACGCCGATTGTGGTAATGTAAGAAGATGCTGTGGAAGAACACCCACGATTAAAGGATGCTGCGTGTTGATGAGTAGAACGGACACCTGCCCTAACTTACAAATTCATTTCAATGTGGAATAGTTAAATTACAGTAGATAATCTAATCCACACGCATATTCGCCTTTTCTTATAACATGCAATAAATATGGTTGATTAAAAATATCTTGAATTTTCTTTGCCCTCATCATAAGCCTATTTGTATTAAGCGGATACTCTAACAATAAACGAATTTATTCTAACATTTTCCTCAAACTAAGTTAGTTCCTCAATACATATTTAAAGTACCTTATTCAAATTTAATGTGATCTGCCATAAATTTTATTAGGTAATTTTTACTGTAATCTTTTGGATAAAGTGATACAATTCTAATGTATACGGGGTTTTCGAAAAATAATGGTGGGATTTTGAGCGTTAATACACAAATCCCCGACATCATTTTTCGGAAACCCTGTATATAGACAGTTGTTTATTTATCATATTTATCCTTATGTTCGCGTCAAAATGATCAACATTTCTGATGTTTTAAACGGGGCCTCCTTGCGTAAAGCTCAATAGGAAATAAGGATTTACTACGGAATATGCCCTACGCCAAATTTGCGCAAAACATGTACATGTACATGAACAGTATATTTTAACCCTACTTGTTGAGAATACAGGAATGATACCTGTCCTAGCTGTCACAATTTATCAATTTAGGTTTTTTGTCTTTCTTTTTTGTTCTTTTTTTTGTATTTCTTCCCTTTTTCTGTTTTTGTGTGTTTACCCTAATCTAAGCTAACCTAACCTAACCATTGCCAGCCTACGAACTGTTAGGAGAAGCCCGCTTTCTCATTGTGTCCATGCTGGAACAGTACATGTTCTGACGTTCAGTACAACTGCAAAAAAATTCTAAACTGTATTGAGTCACAGAAAATGCACTTTCTTTCAGATTTTTTTTTGAATTTTTGAGGGCAACACAGCTACAGTATGAGAGGACGATCACAATGACAAAAAAGGCATGCGTCCCTCATACCGGTTTTTAGTGGGACCAGAATATTTTTTACCTAAATTAAACCTTGAACTTTCTGTTTTTAACTTACGAGCCATTCTTTTTATCCTTGAAGAAAAATTCCGCACCGCGGGGAATGTGGAGGGGATATCTTCCGTTGTGTGCTTGGTCAACTTTTAGCGTTACAAAATGTGGGCGTGGTAACCTTATATAAAGGCAGGTAATCGAACTGAAAATACCACTTCTATTATGTACGGTCACTTTAAGACTAGGTATTGTGATTATCCTGTTGTTACCGACACAACGTCCATGAAGGTAAAGTAATTTGAATGGTTTGACCATTCTCATATTTTGATGCTGCGGTCATCAAATTAGAAGCAATCTTTCTTTGTTTTCAAATTAACTGCGTCATAGAAGACTTACTGTATGACGACATAACTTTCATTCCTGTTCACGTAAACTTTCATTATCCGACATAAAAGCGACAAAGTTGTTGCCAAACAAATCTGTAATACAGTGTGTATGTATCTACAAGTCATTGTGTCACTACGTCATATTAATTTGACTCGTTTATTACCAACTTGTAATGGTTGCAGCTAAATTAAGGTATTCTTATTCAACTTCAGATAAAGTATGCGTTCTATTTCACGATTATATTCGCCGTGGGATACTTCTGTCTAGCAACGTACATGTACATGTATGTTGGTAAGTTCGTATTTTTGTTGTTGGGTCAAAGGTTAAACCGATCATCGGTTTTTACTTTCAGCAAATGCTGAAGGCCGTGTGCTCCTCATAATGGGGCATGTGAACGTGTCCTTAATTTCATTTCAAGCGTTATCTCAGTCGAAGCAGTGTGGTGAAGACAAGCCATGTTTCATGCCATGTGATGAAGGGACCAATTGTGGCATAAATGGCAAATGTTGTGGATTCAGTGAGGCTGGGAAAGGATGCTGCATATTGATGGACAGTTCTGAATAGGCCTACTGCAAATATGTTTTGAATTTACATGGAAAATTGTAACAAATTTTTTTTTTCTTCAAATTATAATTCAAATTTTATTCTTTCTTCGAAATCTGAATATGGTTGATCTGAAGAGAATGTTATTAACTTTTGCATGTGTTTCGATGTAATCGGTCCATGAAAATGTAGTTTGATTCTTTAATAAACTTTAATCCTTACTTTTTATTTCGAATAAGTGCTAACAATCTTAACAGCGCCACAATCACTACAGCCAATAACAATGCCCTAAAAAAATTCGTGAAGGCTTTAATTCTGGAGATTAGCATCATTTCTGAAATTTTATACTGTAATTTCTCGAAGTACAGTATGCTGCTAAATATTACTTAAAAGTTGGAAGGTTGTGTTCACAAAGGAAACTGAAGAAAGGTGTTAGTGGTGTTAAAAATGGTAGAAATGTGGGATGGGATGAATAGTCCAAGCTTCTTGTTAGTGGAGTAATTCAGAAAACTGATTCAGCCGCTCTACTGTATTTGGTTTACTTGCTGCCAGGATTTGTTTAAGGAACTGTAGAAAAGTTTTTAGGATGTCAACAAAATGCTGCGAGGAAATTCGAAAATTCAGACAACTGTCGTCAGAAGCATACGGACCCCTGGGTATATAAGGCAGGCCAAAGGACTTTAAAAGGTCATATCCAGCTAGGAAGCTGACATTGGATTCCTGTACTTCAGATCTAGATTCTGCCTCCTGTCTATAACAGACGGCGAGTTGAAAAGCCAACATTAGGGGGTGTCAATCCCAAAAAAAATAATTGTAGTTGTAATTGAAATTGACTAATTGGTGTGCGCATCCGCAAATCACTACTAAAACCGGTTTTTCGGGTTTTGGAAGTCATGTATGCACACGCGCACATCAATTAGTCAATTTCAATTACAATTATTTATTTAGGATTGACACCCCCTATTGACATGCTAAGTTAGCATACTGTAATTTATTTTCAAAACATTCAGAACGAAATTTTAGTTCCATAAACTTACTTACAATTTTTGGAAGCTATTATTATATTTGGGTGACAATTAATTGCAGACAGTTTAACGTAGAACGGTTAATTCTTGAATTATCTTGCATATGAAGTACTTGCTGCTTGTAACAATTATTTTGTTGGAGTCAGTGTTATACCGAGAACAGAAGCTTAAGTGATATTCTTAATATTATTTTGAAAATTATTCTGGGAATATTATAAAAGGTCTAGTAAACCTTGCTGTCTTAAAAGGGGCTGGACTGTCAATCGTTTGTTTTTAAAACTCACATTTTATCGCAAATGTTTAATTCCTGTCAAGACTAAGGAATCTCGGACTGAATTGCTGAATTTATTTTAAGGATCTACATTTGGACGAGGCTATTGTAAATGTCAAAAGTGTGGTAGACCATGTGATGAGAGAACAAATTGTGGGTTTAGTAGCATCAGTTGCTGTGTGGCTTCTCCTCCAACAAAAGGATGTTGCATTTTGACATAATGTCTCGGACCTCTTCTGAATGTAATTTTACACATCACGTTCTTTTCCCATGATCTGAATGTTTTCAAATTTTACTCGTATCCTGTATAGATTTGCAGGCAGGCATTTTCTAATAAAATGGCAGTGTTACGACTTTTGATTGAATCTGAATCCGTTATTTCAAATATTTTGCTGAATCTGTTATCGAAGGACGTAGTAATGTAAGCCCATTTTGTGAGTAAATACTCATGTTACATATTCGTTTAAGGAAACAAAGTTAAGGTGTTTTTCAATCTGAATTGCCACAAATCAATGCTATTTTTAAAACAAAAACTGCGACAAATAACATCGGCGTGATTGTCATCGAAATGCAGTAGGCCTATAAACATGTATGTCTGTATACAGTGTGCAGTAAATTTCCATACACCATATAGTTATCTAAGAAAATAAAATTCGTACAGTATCGTCAAATGCGCTAGCCGAAAAAATCCCAAAGCACTAATTTTTTCTGAAGATTAACATACATGTGGTCATGAGAGAAACTGATGAAATACAGTCCAAGCCGGATATTATTGGATCGGTCTAGTCGCACCTGAAACGAATTTTGGTCGCAAATACACTGGGAAGCTGATTTAGGCGATCTATTTTCTGCCAGGGTTTGTTTTGACAAGTGTTTAGGATGTCCCAATCAACGATTAAAATGCTGTGGGGAAATTCTGGGAAATGTCGTCAGTGGCAGTGTTCATTATTACGAAGGTATCCAGGCACCTGCATAGGTACACGTCCATGTATATAAGCCAGCATACAGAACCTTGAAAGTCATGTTCAGTTAGAAAGCTGACACTCATTTCTTGTTCATCTATTGTCTGTCTCCAATTTACACAGAATGTGAGTTTAAAAGCTGGTCTTTGCTATGTTGTTTCAACGAGGTTGTAAGCATGAATTGAAAAGTAATTGAGCTGTAAAAAAACTTGCCATGTTTAGCGGCCACTATTGTATGTACATGTACATGTGCATGACATAAGGGTTGACGTATTTTTGTGGAATGCATAATGATTCTAGAGGTTTAATTATTGTAATATTACATGTAAAATCTTATAGATGAAGTACTTGATGACTTTTACCATTATTCTGATTCTGGGATTAAGCGTGATAGCGCCAACCGAAGGTAAATGAAATTTGCTTTGGCAAATGATTTTTTTTTTGCTATTTTTCTAATATTGACATTAAAATGCCCTGTATTGCCTTACATGGGGTGGCTGCAAATAGATGGCTGTAAAAACCCACATTTTATCGAAAATCTTCAATACCATAGTCAAAACACCACAATAATTGACTGAATTGTTCAAATTTATTTTAAGGACAAAAGCCACGCTGTTGTGGTGGCAAACCTTGTACTATGGAATGTGATAAGACAACAAATTGTGGCATCAATGGCAGTTGCTGCGGATTGACTGCCACAAAAAAAGGATGCTGCGTGTTGATCCGTGGTTCGGAAAGCTGCTGAATGAAATTTTATACACGTGTTCTTTTGACACAATGCGAATTTGTTTTCAGACTTTGTTCGCATGCTATGTAGAGTAATTTGTGGAAACCACATCTCAATAAAAGAACATGTTCTGACTTTAATGACTCTGAATTAATCCGATATTCATATAATCAATTCACTGCTTGTGTAGCTGCGCGTTGTTACTTTTGTGCATTTCATCAAACCATTAATTGCGCATCTCATCAAACCATCTTATCATTCCATTACCTTTCTACACCAACTCTTGTTCCAAAAAAATAAAAAAATAGGTGATATGCTGTGATGACTCACAATCAAACAGCTGTTATGAGCATGCATACAGTAAATGCTCATGTGAATGTAGGAACATCTGTTGAATATTCATCGCTGCCGTTGAATTTTCAGGTTGAATTACAGTTTGATATTACAGGGTGGTCATAAATTACTAACAACATTACAAAAAAATTAATTTTTAAAAACCTGGCTTTTACAAGGACCAAGTTTTGGAAGAAGGTAGAAAAACTCCTAGTTTTTATTTCATGTATTTGTTTCACAGGGAGTACAAATAGGCGGCGTGGTAACCGAGAAGATCAATGTGTTTTCTCATATGGGTAATAATGCTGCGGAGTCGCAGATCCTTGTTAACCATACATACATGTACTTTCAAACAAAGCAAAGCAAAAACAGCGAATTCTAAATGGCGTCGTAAGGGATTTCCACACTGCAGAAAATCGCCCAAGGTTGTTCACTATTCATGCTCTCTTTAGAAATTGCACGTATAAGTCGTGATATCAGTGCCCATCATGAGATTCATGACGGATTTCATATTATATCGATGCGATTTTCGATTCTAGTGATTACATGCTGGCATCAATTGTGAATCAAATACATGAAATGAAAAACTTTAGGATTTCTCCTACTATTTTCTAAAATGTGTTCATTTGTAATGAGGATAAGACTTTTAAATGTAGTGTTACAAGGAACAAGGAACCAATTTTGAAAAATTACTTTTGCTGAGATAAACGCAATTTAATTGTATTTCAAACTTATTTTGAATGGTTTTACAGAGTGGCGCACTATTATACATGCATTGTTGAAATGGGTCATGCACTATTAGTATTTTGCTTGCGATGAGTATGATTTTTATTTTTATTTGCCTCAAGTTCCAACGGATATGTTTCAATTTCAAAATCACGTGCGCGTGAACGAAGGCACAAAGCCGGTGCGCCGCGGTAATCTAGTTCGTATTGCTGTCAACGAAGGGCGTTACGGTCGCATTCGCTTTGGATTCCTCCGCTTACGACGCCATTTAGAATTCGCTGTTTTTGCTTTGTTTGTGTGTGGCGATGATGCCGTTTTAAAACAGCGTTTTACAAAATATTGTTTCATGAAACATGACGCAGTTTCTTCCCCCGAATTTGCTTGCGCTATTTGCGCCTCGAGATCCCATTCCTTATTTGCCTCCGCTGGATAAATTACCTCATGAAAAGAAGAACTCTGGCTACTTGGGAGTCGGTGCGTTTTTGGGATTGTTTGAGGTGAGTTTATTAGCAATTTCTGTTGTTATTCACGATGTATATACAGTAGTCTAGGATTGAGTTCTAAATTCCATCTTTTAGAAAATTATCAAAAACCAGATTGATACGAAATCGAGCTACATTGTAAGTGCGATGGTCTGATTATTAGTAGGCCTATTCGTTGTAACACGTGCTAAAACATAATGCATTACCGTAACCATTAGCGAATTTCGCAGCCTCTAATTTTAAACTGTTACCGGTATCAGATGTAGTGCCTTTTTAGCCAAATTTCACCAAATAAAGGTAGGGCCACGTGCGCAGATTGTGGAATATACATGTAGGCCTACCGGTACTTTAGCATAGCAGCAAGTCCTAATGGTACCCTCTTTGACTCGTTCCTAGTAGATTCATTTTTTGGTACTGATTACCCATCGAGATGGGATGGTAAGAATTGTTTACCTGAACTAGAAGTGAGACGTAAATTGGCGACTGAACTCTGCTAAATCTAGGCTATGTTGACATGGCATTTATGAATTTTAAAATCAAGATGTGAAATTAGCTTGGTGTGTTATGAAAGATTTGGATGCTCGTTGAATATTTCGACCTTTTCGCCAAATGGTTTGTTGTCATTTTCTTTTCAATAGGATCCCAAAGATACTCCTCCTCCAACAAGAGTAGAAACGAGAGATGAAAGATTGGAAAGAAAGGTATTGTAGTGATTTTTTTGGATGGTTTTAACATATTCTGAAATACCAACTTTGACATCATGTTTGACATTAATGTTTTAATAATAGAGAAGAGAGAAAGCTGAACAAACTGCATATAAACTTGAGCAAGACATTGCACTCTGTAAGTAATATTCATGTCGTTAATGATGATTGGAAATGTTAACTTCTATTTTCACAAAATATTTATAATTCAAGGGGATCCCTTAACCAATGGTACTTCAACATCTGATCCTTTCAAAACTCTGTTCATTGCTCGCATTGTAAGTTGGACTTGGCCCATTTTTACGAGTAATTTCTTAATTTACAAATTACTTCTGTTAACAATAATAGCTTTATTGGTATTTTTATAGAATTATGATACCACGGAGTCAAAATTGAGAAGAGAATTCGAAGTGTATGGTCCAATAAGAAAGGTCAGTAAAGTTCTCTTATTCGGTTTGTTGTCTTATCCTGATTTTTTCCCATACTGTCTCACTTTTGGCAGGGTGGCGTAAGACTCAGGAAAATTAATATGCCATTTGTATTTCATCGGTCATGCAAATTTGCTTGTACCTCATACATAATGCAAACACATTTACGACGTTATGCCCAAACGTTTATAAGAGACTTTATCAAAGTAAAATTAAATTTAACCTTCTTTCAGATTGTGGTTGTTCATGATTGCAAGAATGGAAAACCCAGAGGATATGCTTTTATTGAGTATGAACACGAGAGGGACATGCACTGTAAGTATACTGTTAACCAGTTAAATTATTCCATAATATCACTTTTGGTCTAGACAGGATGGAGTAAATAAATTTTTCGTAGATTTTTTAAAAAATAGAAAAAAATTGTTGAATAACTAAAAAAGCAACTGATAAGTTTTCCAATTACACTATATGACTCGGCATCCTGTCTTTTTAGTTAAAATTTCACTGCGCCGAATCGATCACGCTGAAATGTGCCAGATTCTTATATAAATGTGAAATGCATTCTGAAGAGTCTTTGCATTTTAAATTGGAATGATTCTCTCTAAAATTCGTTCTTAGGAAGAAATAGTTGGGGTTTATTTTTGTGTAAGTAATAATAGTCCAGGCTGGGTGAAAGTATGAAATTGTGGCCAGCAACTTTTGCACTGACATATGTTGGAAGTTAATAATCGGTAGAATCAGCTTTTGTGAGAGGTAGTCTTCATGTCCCTGGCTATAACTTCCATCTAATTCTCCCTTGAGGGTCATACTAATGCGTTAGAGGAGCCTTCTTGTTGTCAGAATAGAAGCAAATTTTATCATTAATATTTACAAAAGAACTTTGGCTATTAAATTAAATTTTTTATCAATATTGACATAGTCAAATGATTGTGTAAATATTAAAGGAAGTTTAACTTCAGTGGTCATAGTTTGGATATTGCAGGGTTCATACCGTCAGGAAAAGTCAAAGAAATGAGATGTGGTAAGGGAAATGTGGACATTTTGTCCATTAAGTCAAAGGAAATCAGGTGGAAGTCGGGGACATCATTCTTCGTCTAACCTGCAGTAAATGACTTGCATGTGGAATTTCTGAATGCACACAAACCTAGCATTTATTTAACTTTTGCAAATGAGCAAGGACACAGTTAGTTTATAAACACAAAAAGATAATAAAACTTTGGGCAGCACGATTGACATGTTGGAATGCAAATGACAAGATTGTAAAGTAACTTGAGAATTATTGTTTCTGATATATCATCAGATTCTTCAGCTGACAGGCCATTTCTTTGGAAAGGAAGGGAATGAAGCTAGTTCACATTATTTGGCTGGCATATTCCTTCATTAACCCCCTGTCTTGTTTTGTCACAGCTCACATTTTATGATGGTGGCTTCCTTTTGAATAGCAGGGCTAGGTTTGTATATGGATGGATGGTAAGGCTCTCTCTGCCAGTCGTTGATATTTGGGAGCAGTCGTTAGGTTATGTTAACTGGAGTTAGGTGTTATTGTGGGCATTTCTTTAGTACCTGTTAGTACCGAGCGGGTTGTCTTAATGGAATCACACATGTCTCACATTCGAGAGAGCTGGGATTGGTTCCCAGGTCAGCTAGTAGGGTTTTGTAGTTATAGGTGGGATATAATTAGATTTATCGGATTTCCCCAGTTAGGTTACCAAAAGCTTTTTGATAGTTTTGATAACTTCCTTGAATGAGCTCCATTAAATACACTTATAGTAAAGAATTGGCAGAGAGTGCACACAAAGGGCATGGCAATATGATACTCAGTTTTAATAACTTTGGGTGGGTTGCATCTATGAAAAGGTTAGGTGTTTGACTTTAGAAATAGGCCTTTTATTTAGGAAACATAGCAAGGGGGCTTTGTTTAACTTATTTTCAAAAAAACTGTCAGGTAAGTCGGGTAAGTAGTCCTACCGACTGACCGCAACAAGATGAATTGTGTTCTGCTCTTGGAAGAAGAAAATAATGATGGCATTTTACGTCTTGGCTTGATGAGTATCTGGGATGGTTAAATGGTAAAATCATGGGTACTGGTACAAATTTTAATTTTTATTGTCCTCTTCACAATTGAGATGAACACTTTGACATTTGGCAAGTATGTAATGCAAAGGTGCATTCAGCGTTTTGGTAGGTGATCGGTTGCAGCAATTTTCATAGAACAGTTGTTCCATTTTGTAAAATGACTTGGAAAAGGTAATTCCACACAGTTCTTCATTTATAATATGCACTTGCATTTAATATTGGATAAAGATTCGTGTGACAATTTTTTTGATTTTTTTATTCTGGTATGTTTAATTTAGAAAGGTTGGTATATATATATATATATATGGGGTCAGGGCAAGCATGTCATGCTGATAAACAGGTGTCATGACCTTCTTTAGAACACTCGTGGGCCAGTAGGCAGAATGTGGGCAAAATCTTTATATTTAGGGAATTCATGGTGGCATTGTTATTTGAAGCATTACATTCATTGAATTTGATTAGCTTCAAGGCTTGAAAAGGGCATCTATTTAATGGCATAACTGTTGATATTGGTAACCAATTGAGGCATTAAATGAAGTTATTTTATTCTCTCAATTAATAACCAATTATTCTGGACATACTGCAACCAAATTTAGCTCAGTATTGTCTCGTAGTGTTGTGTTGCAAGGAGGTCATAGTGGTGAAAGGATAAAGTTGCATTTATCATAAATGTGTTATCTGTTGCGATTTGTCTTACGTAAGTATGTGCAAGTTTGAAGTGCACAATCTTTCTGTAAGTCCTTGGTAATTGCAGGTAGATGGTAAGATTTTTGAAAAACCAAATTTTTCCATTCAGATAATTTTATGATAACGTTTCCATACTTAGTGAACATTATATGGTAAGACCAGGTTTTATTATGTTAGGCTACTAAGATATTCTGTGAATGTAAGTTGTGTTTTTTGAGCGTTATTTGATAAATGTTGATGTGGAAGGCGTTGAAGATTGATTTGGGGCTCAGGTATTTCATCCAAAATTTGCCCCCCTGGTGTCTACAGCTGCCTATAAACATGCGGATGGTAAGAAGATTGACGGAAGACGTGTCCTGGTGGATGTGGAAAGGGCGCGGACTGTCAAAGGTTGGCTTCCCCGCAGATTAGGTTAGTGATAAATCTTATATCAGCAATCAATTCACTGATGTTATGGTAATTTCTTGTAGGTAGTCTGAATATCTGGCATTCAACCTAGTTCAACCAATTTTTTTTTTATTTGCTAGAAATTCAGAGTACCTACATGTGGTTGTCACTTTAAACTGAATGGAAATAAGATCTTGACATTAATTGGACTTTGTGCTTGGTTTTCAGGTGGAGGCCTAGGTGGCACGAGGCGTGGAGGTCCTGAGGTTAACGTAAAACATTCTGGGAGAGAAGAAATCAGACCAGGAGAAGAACGAGATAGAGAAAGAAGGCGCAGTCGTAGTAGAAGCCCTGCTCCCAGGGAGACAAGAAGGCGAAGGAGTAGAAGCAGGTCTGTTCCCATATGTCACTGTTGGAATTTTGTCACCATAATAACTAAACTTTCGATCATGGTTAATGGGGGACTATTTTGGTTACAGGAGTCGTGAAATACCCAGGGAACGCCGACGTGATCGAAAACGTCGTTCACGAGAACGTTCCAGGTCACGTGATAAAGATAGGGACCGTGAGAATGGCCCGGAAGAAAGAGGTGATGGTGATACTGGAGAAATCGATGAACGGCCAAAGGAAAGGGAGAGACGGCGGAGCCGCAGCAGAGATAGGCAAGTGCTTTAAGAGTATTTTTTTCATAATTGATTATGATAGAGAAGCCAAACTATCTATAGTTTTGGCTGTCAGACCTATTTTTGCGTTACTCGAAACCGAATTTTACCTTTTGCATGATATTGTCATGGAATGCTTTCATAAGGGAAAGGCATCAGGTTTTTAACCAACACAATATACCAAGTTATAGGTTGTCCTAATATGGTTTATACTGTATTAAATGAACTTCTAGGGACCGAAAAAGGAGCAGGCGCAGTCGTAGCAGAAGCAAGGATCGTAGACGTAGAGATCGAGGTGACAGAGATAAAGATCGTGACAGGCGTGACCGAGATCGTGGCGACTACATGGATAGTAAGATGGGTGGTATCACTATAAAACAGGAGGAGGAGGACGATGGCTATGGTAATGGAGTATCAGCAGAATATCCTGAAAACAGTGCAGATAGCTTTGGGTATTCAGGTGGTCAGTTTGACGAATATAATAATAGGGCCAACAACGATCGACCTGAACGAGCTGCAGTGGAGGAGCCTCCTTCCAGTCAGTTTAACAATTATTATAGTGGAGTTACTATCAAAACTGAACCACCAGATGTTGATGACGATTAGGGGCAATCTGTTGACAGAATAGCCTAAAACTTGCATTACCCTTCCTTTACACAACGAGGAATAACTTGGCTGCTTGGATAATCCCTCTAGAAACGAAAACCCTGCTAGGCCCATCATTCATGGAGTATCATGATTGAAGTCAATCATGCTGGGATAATATTACCATCTTGAAATGTGTTGTCTACATTTTTTCACCTTTAATTAACACTTGCTTGCCTCAATTACCTACGTTTCATGATCCTCTTTAAAGTTTAGCCCTTACAATTTTGAAAGTATAATGGCTTTATACTTCCCTTTTAAAAAATAACAGAAATTAATACTGTGTGACAAACTCCTGTCTATTTAAGGAATTTGAATATTGCTAGTTTTCTGGTTCATGAAACACTTAAGTCTTAGTCATTGCATCAAACAGATGGGGTTCCTTAATTACCATTGCCTAGTTTTAAGTTTTACTGTTCATTAAAGTTGGACACGTCAAAAGTTTATTTGAGCCCTTCATCAATAATATAGCACATTTTGTATTTATTTTTGCTCTTGGGTGAATTCTGTTTAATAACAATGCGAAGTTTTGTTTTTTATGCGATTTCACATTGCAGACTTTGGTATTAAGTGAAGTTAATGATGTTGCATTTATTATCTAGTTTGTTTAGGGAGTCTATTTATTTATCAAAACCTGATAAATTTAGTCCAATTATTCAAAATCTTAACATGAGCAATTGTCAGGTTCTGTCCTAAAATATCTTGAGTGAGAAAAAGCACATGTGTAAGTATTTGGGAATATTGCTATCTAAAATAAGTTACACTACTTTGCTGAATTCAAACATGTTGGTAATAATTTTTAATTTTCATTAAACAACAATAAATATGTTATGGCTAATATAAAGTAATTTTTTAAAACAAGCTTTGCCTAAAAATTATGTTAATAGTGGGTTGTAGTTGCCATCAATTTGAAATCAGCACATTAGTAATACTATTGCTGCTAGTGCTTCAACCAAATTTTGGAACCATCTTGGTTTAGGTTGAGGTAAGTAATGTTTGATGAGTGCTTGTTACTGGCTCAAAACGAGAATTCACCCTTTGCAATTTGATTTAAGATGTCTTGTCTCCTTAGATTTAGATGTGCGTAAGATCAATTTTGTTTCACTTGAACGAGCAGCGCATGATGTAAGAATAAGCACAAGGTAAATTTATTCATTGTGATTTGTGCTCTGTGTTGATGTTTATTGCCAAGCCAATTTATCCAATTCAATAAAATTTCAAATTCATCTTTTATTCAAATTTCATATGGAATAACTTATGACAAGATACACTGTATGCTACCCAATGTAAGTACAATATAGATTTGTTTCTGTTTACCAAACTATGCCACTGTTCAGTTTATTTTAGAACGATTCAAATTTTCAACAAATGTTGCAAACCAGGCATACTATCAGTGGGTTAATTACTGTTATAAACATCAGTATATAGAGATAATTTTGCAGTTCTTCCTGAAAGATAATTATATAACAAATGTACAACTTGCTACATGCTTTTTTCAATTTAATCTTGCAAGTCATCTTTGTGTGTATTTTCAAAACTGAGTGCACGTTGCTTTTCACTATTAATTTCTAAACGTTATTTCTAATTGAACAAAATTGTCAGTAAACCCTATTTACATGGGGTTTCCAGTTTTTATAACTGCTTGAAAGAAAATGTGCCCAGATTCATCCTAAAAGATCTGATAAATCCATTGAAGCTTTTGATGCGTTGTCTAAATTAGGTGGTGATGCCACTCCAGATAAAGCATGTGTTGGATTTAATATGGCAGGTGACACTCCATGCGAGGGAAACCTCTGTGGTGTCATTGTGTTTTGGATAGAACCTGACTGAAATGGAAATGAGACAGGCTGCCGTTGCCCCACCATTTGATTCATGCTCATCTTGGGCTTACTGGATGTAGTTAGTAAACTGTCAAATGAACTTAAGTCTGGCTGTTGGATAGGTGCAGAAGTTGGCATAGTACTCTGTGGAACGTTTGAATTGCTTAACATCCAGCCTGTATTTTGAGCATTTATTCCATTGGAATAAAATGTGCCATGGGGTGAATTAAATGCAGATTGGGATCCTATTGTATAATTGGGACTCTGTTGCATGCCTGTGGCTGATAAATTGGTACCAGGACTAAATCCACTTACATTTATGTTATAATTGGGAGCAAAGGCTGGTCTGGCTTGCCCTAGATTCAAGTTTGCCAGGTTTGAACTGATCAGACTGTCTGTAAGATTTCTAGGACCATCCTTTGTATTAGAAGGTGGCCGCACAATCTTTGGATTTGGCTGAAGAGGAGGTTGTTTCTTTAACTGCTGATGGTGATCCTGTTCTTTAGCCAGCCTCTCCTTATCTTCCAACGATAAAGAAGTCTACAAAGAAGAATGCTACATTGAAGAAACGAAACTACGATTGGGGAGGAGTTTAGACATTCATGGCCGCTAACCATTGCAGGTTTAGCTGCTGAAGAGGTAGCAGATTTATTTGTTGAAGATACATCGGCAGGTAAGAATTCTGCAGCTGTCTTTGTAACATCTCTTTCTTCAATGTAGTTGCCCAAACCTAGCCCTTGAAACATTTGATCAGTCTGAAATTTGATCAAAAAACATTGTATGCATCAGAAACTGCATGTGAATGTTTTTGTAATTAATAATAGACTAACTGGAAACATTAATTTAAAAATAAACTTCAAGATTAATTCTACTATTAATGTTTTTCTCTATGGCCCAACAGAAACCCCTTAGCCCAGGTGCATTAAATGAGTAGCTTACATCACTGAGTGGTTTAGTTTCAATCCCAGAAATTAGCTCACTTTTGTTTGGCATATGAACTTTGCTCATTGCAAGTGATGATCTGAAAATATTAACACATAAGTGCAGAAATATTTATTGCATGAGTTTATAATTAGTCTCTATGTTTATTAACCT
The DNA here is from genome assembly GCA_034687865.1 of Kryphioiulus occultus. Lineage (NCBI taxonomy): Eukaryota > Metazoa > Arthropoda > Diplopoda > Julida > Julidae > Kryphioiulus > Kryphioiulus occultus. Next base: position 20,503 of record JAQGAF010002632.1, read on the forward strand.
TTGTTCCTGCTGCATGCTATTTAGTTGCTCCAACTTTGCTCGATGATCAATTTCAACTCTGTTAACCATATCCTTAACCACTGCTATAACAGCATTGAACTGAAATGTTTAACATAACCATTATTATTTGCATGAAAAAATGTCACATCAAGTGTACATTTAAAGCACCAACCTGGCTAAGATTCAATCCACTCTCTATGCTGAGTGGCATGATAAATGGTATGACTTTTGTGGCCATAACCTCTTTGGTTATTCCAAGTTTTTTATGGGTCAAGGCCAGTTTGTAAATGCCTAAATCGACAAAATGTTTGTTAATTACATAATTGTTAAGGTAAGCGCTGTAAACTAAGAAAAAATTAACAATGACAATACCGAGAATTCCCATTAAAACTGCCGGCTCTCGGGAAGGGATTTCTGGAAGCATGGGCAATATGTCGTCCAAGACGAGCCATTTGTCAAGATGTTCGAGAAGTTTGCCCAAACAAACCAAGCAATTTACCCGGACCTTAAAAGCAAAATGCATTTAAAATGGATTTCATGCTCCATGTTGGCAACCAAATGTATTATAGATACTTACAGAGATGTATTGAGTGGTTAAACATAGCTTTTTAATGCGAGGAAGTAATGCATTTTTCATGGAAGGATAATCGACCAAATTCGCAAAATTGGGAATGATGTTGAGGCACAATTCCTGAAATTCAACTCAGAATTGTTTTAATGGTACAAGTTTTAACACACCTTTAAGCTAGGAATAGATAAGGCGCGGAAGCGATTTATTTCCGCGATTTTGACTGCGTGCGATAAAGTTAGAAAACGCGCCAGGGTAATTTATGGTTTTCATCGCACGCTGGACCACCTTCATGAGAAGCTGGTAGGTATTCT
>JAQGAF010002633.1:0-21380 GCA_034687865.1 Kryphioiulus occultus
GGCTGCTGGCGCAATACTGACAGATTTACTGACGAACGCCTTTACACGGTCAGTATTATTGTCAATATCTTCATACTTACAGTAGTTATCCGAAAATCCGGATAATCGTAATTATCGAACGTCAATACATCAGTAATGTCCTTACAGGATCCGTATTACTGTCCGTGTTTGTCGAAACTGACAGTAATAACTCCCGTGTAGGGTCCCCTTCTGTATCACAATGACAGTACTGTAAGACTGGCAGCTATTGTAGGCAGGGTTGATTGTAGGGTCGGCAAATGAGACATCAATCCATCAGTACTGCGCCCATATTGTTGAATTTGTTGAAACTGACAGTAATAATGCGGCGTAGGGTACCATTAAACTGTCAGCATTGGAATGACAAATTGCAAATGCAACATAAATCGATCAGTACTAGCTGTATTTATTACTTACACGATCAATATTACTGGTCAATTTTCTGAAATTGGCATTAATACAGCATATTGCCTGTGCAGGCTAAGTTTCCAATTTCGGTGATCGTACTATTTTTTTTTTTAAATTTACAGTAATTGTGTTTGTTTGTTTGTTTGTTTGTTTGTGGAATTTTTAACGTTGGCCTAGGTAATTGTGTGGAGCTGGTCAAACATACACTTACATGTATAGGCCTACACAAGAATTATGATCACAACCTACTTGAATTTCATCTTGAGTGGAATCTTCTTCATTGGCAGCCAGACTAAAAATGCTGCCTGGAATCCCGCTGAGTGCCAACAACAATTCGTGCAGCATTTCTGGCTGCCTTTTCAGCTTTTTATCGAGAAATTTCGTCGCAGAAGCAACTTCGCATTCTGGCGCCTTAGCCGCTTATTTTCTACGCCAGGGGGCGCCAGGGCCGAACCGGAAGTTGACGGTCATGTTCTGAAAAAAAGAGTGATTTGTTGTGATTTTGGCGATAGAAAATCCAAATTTCGTACGATTGTTTTTAATGCATATCAGGGACAACGCTGTCATCGAGAAAGTGAAGCCCAAGCGTTGATCAACTGATGACTAGGATCTGCGTATGTAGGTAAATACAGTAAGTTTGCAAACGTGAAAATTACACGAAGGGAGGAGATGCACTTTCTTGCCAATTTTACATTAGGTTTTGGACTCGAGTCATTACATCGTACGTTTTCAAACTTGTTACAGAGATTTTAATGCCTGAATAGTTACGAGTGCCATCTCATAATGCCTTTAACCGATAAGGAGAAGAGCGGTATTCGGTGTATTCTGAAGAAGCTGTCAGAATACGACGCCAAATGTTTGGCTGAAACGATAACTAATCGTATGGTCCATTTGGAAAACGTTGAAGGTAATGTTGGTGAAAATTTCAGTGTTTCCAGTGTTATGCATTTCATGAATAATGTATTCGAGACTGGGCAATTGAACATACTGTGCATTCAGCATACTGTGAACGGGTTCACGATATATGGACGTTGCAAATACACTCGCGTGCAAAAAAATCGACTCGCCTGCATGAATCGAGTAAAAATGTGTTTTTTTCAGAAACCAAATGTCCGATTTAAAATCGGAAAACTGTGTTTTGTAGACAACTTATTCCGCTTTATAGTTCGTCTAATTGCAATAGATTCCTTATGCATATTTGAGGCGCAAAATGTCGTACTTGGAGCAACCCAAATTTGCATTATTTATGACATACGCATTCTTGTGTTCCCCTGTGGCTATAAAAGTGTTTCTGAATGCAATTTGATCATCAGACCTTAATGAACACACACACAGACTTAATGTTAGTTAACGGTTTCTCAATAAAATGACCACTACACCAGAAGTAGCCGCACAAGTTGTACAACTATTCTCCAGAGAAACTCGGCCAAAATCCTTTTCACACGAGGCGAATTATAAAGATGAATAAATTGTCTATAAAACCCATTTTTCCGATTTTAATTCCGACATTTGGTTACTGAGAAAAACACATTTTTACTCGATTCATGCAGGTGAGTGTTTTTTTGCCTGCAAGTGTATTTGTGTATACTGTGCATTCAACATATGCTATGGACGTTTGGACGTTGTATATATTTGAGTATAATACTATAAAATATACAAATTGTTATTTCAGAGGCGCACGAAGCGATAATTGTTTACGCAGCATCAGCTGTCGATGTTTTGAAACGAAGAAAGGTTCGAAAGGAATTCATTTTCCAGTACCTGCATGAAGCAGGGGCACGTAACGTGTTACCCAATTCTGACAAGATGACCATTGTCAGAACTGCCTTAACGCTCTGGGAATCCACGGAGATCCAGGATGGACGTGAGCTAGTGCCGATGGTAAATAAAGTCAAAACATCAAAATATGTTTGCCTTGCGAGTGAATACTGTCCAGTCATTTGCCATTTTATCGCACGATATGCAACTTCTCAGCGTGAGACTTTATTCTTTGCGCCATTTCGATAAGTGAATATCTTCATCGAGCACATTGTAAATCAGAAAACTACGACTGTGGTACTGTATTTCATCTAATGTAAGATGTCACTGATTGTAAGACACCGAAATTTTAGTACCCCCAGTAGAGACAACGCGCGAAAGCACTCGATTGTTGATTTATTGCGAAAATGTGGCACTGCGGTCATTTTCACATGCATATTTACTTCAATAATTTCGAGATATCCACATGCAGCTCAATTTTCTTGTTCTTCCCCAAATCCAATAACTTCTTTTCGACTTACTAAGAATTATCAAAATGAGCGAAGTACAATAATTACACTACGTATCACTCATCAGAAGATTCGACTGGAAAAAGTGCATCTTACATTTGATGAAATACGGTAACTTATATTAAAATGCTGGACCTAACTACGGGAGTTGTCCCCTGGTTTTTCAATATACACTTGAGCGAACAAAAATCAACTCACCTGCAAGAATCGAGTAAAAATGTGTTTCGTGGACAATTTTTTCCTCTTTATAATTCGCTTAGTGTGAAAAGGATTTCTGCTGAGTTTCTCCGGTGAATAGTGTACAACTTGTGCGGCTACTTCTGGTGTAGTGGTCATTTTATCGAGAAACCATTAATTAGCAATATGTGCGTATGTGTGTTCATTAAGCTCTGATAATCAAATTGCATTCAGAAACACATTTATAGCCACAGGGGTACAAGAATGCGTAGAATGCGTATGTCATAAATAATGCAAATTTGGGTTGCTCTAAGTTCGACATTTTGCGCCTCAAATATGCATAGGAATTTTATGCAATTAGGCGAATTATAAAGAGGAATAGATCGTCTACAAAACACATTTTTCCGATTTTAAATCGGACATTTGGTTTCCGAGAAAATCACATTCTTACTCAATTCATGCAAGTGAGTCGATTTTTTGCACTCGAGTGTAAGTTAGTAAGTTAGTGATTCGCTTTGCTTATTTTGCCCCTTTTACTTTTTTTCAAAATTAATACATTCGCTTGTGAGACATCGGCGTGTGTAACCCAGCATCGGCGTAAATTACATTGTGTGTCTCGAGCATTTCTGCACTTCCAATATTAACATTTGGTGATATTCTTACTCTGTTATCTAGGAAGAGGATATGCCCTACGAAGAATCGCATCCTGGTCAGGACGGTTACCTGAATAACACGGCCGGCATCGCGATGCCGAGCAGCCATACCAACAGTGAAGTTCACGAGATGGCGATCAAGTTCGTTCGCTGGTTTTATCCCATTTTGAACAACGGTCACGTTGCCAACACCAATAACGAGGATAACTTCGGGCCTCATCACTTTTGGCAAGATTGTCAGCTGAAGGTCCACACGCCTCAATACGAACATTTAGTGAAAGGCAGCGCTGCCGTTGCCGAGAAACTTCTCACTTTAATTGGTCAACACCAATTGTATTTCAACCCATTTGATGCTCAACAAGGCGTACGAAGTGTTCTGGAGCCTCACGGAATGGTGGCGGTATTGGCTTGTGGAGGTCTGCATCGCGGCGACACCTGTATCGGAATTTACGAACAGAAATTTGGCCTCGTCAGGGATCCCTCAGCTGGAAATAATTGGAAAATAAAATTTACGGAGGTGAAGTTGAATGGCAAGGATTTAGACATAACTCCGCTAGATTCCCCAGACGATTGCTATGCCTTGGGATATTCATGACCATATCCGATGCACGACGTACTGTTTTCTCAGGCAAAAGGCATTGGAGTTCCTGACAAATGCAACCCGAACTCGTGTACCGCATACCAAGACGTTGCTCTTTTCAAGTTAGAATAGGCAAATAGTTTTTGTTTTAGGCCAATTTCACGCAGTTTGAGGAATTAGTAGCATAGGCTTGCCATTCTGAAATCGTTCATTTTTTTCCAATGAATTAGTTGTAGTGGTCGAGCTTAGAATGAGGATTTATCATTTTGAGTGATCGAATATGCATCAAACTGGATGTGATGACTCACGTGATGCATGCACCATTTAATTTGAATTAATTTTACACGTGCATTAGTTATGTTTTGCTCATTCGCTGCTTTTTTTAAGTTTTTGGCGGGGAGTTTTTCTTCGTAGGATACATTAAGTTTCAGAAACTGACCTTATTGCATCCGAAACATCACTAGTCATTTAGCGGCATTATTTTGAGAGTAGGCTTGCCATTACTAGTAAATAAACTCGCTGGCATAATTCGCATAAAGAAATGTTACTGATCCATGTCTCAATTTAAAATAATCTATATGATGACCTAACCAACAAAATACTTCATAAGAAAACCCTGGATGTGCAAAAATAGTCATCCGGCAGATTGGTTTTGTTGAAATATTACGAGTCGCAATTTCTCACAAGAAGGCTTCCAGAATTTACTGACAAATGAGGGTCTTAAAATGTGATCGTTAATACACCCTGCAAATTATTTGGACAGGTCCTTACTTATGCCACACTGGAAAACATATTTAGGGTTAAAAAATTCAAAAACAATCCCTTTCTCAGAAATTCTACCTTCTGTATTTGAGGTTAACTTGTGCAAAGTGAGGGGACCAACACGTATACAGAATCCAGACATCTAATCGATACCGATATTGTAATTCCTGTTATTAAACGGTCAGATCTTTCTTTTACTAAGTTGCTGTAAAAGTTTAGCGTAAACAGCTTTTTTGCATAATTCCATTTTAACAGTCGAGCAATTGGTTCATGCTAATAGCGAAAGTTAGGAACCTTTCTTTTATATTTGAATCAATCTATGAAATAGCTTTTGTAATCTCTGACCTATGCAAATGTATAATTCTCGATTAATTAGGCTAAACCTGAAGATTTTACAATCAGCTATTTTACAAGTCATAGTTGAAAATAGGTTTGAAACAATTTTTACTCGTCAAATTATTTTTCTCACGTAAATTAGTATGTGCGTTTTAGTTAGAACTAGTTGAAAGTGTCGGTGTCAGGTTACACATAGGGCTAGTTGAGAATTGTTAGGGCTGTAGTAGCCTCAGACCTTCATAGTATTAACTTTTAATAGAGGTGTGCTGAAGTCAATTTCATTTTTAAATGCCATATATGGTCGTAAATCAGGAAAAAAAACTTTTTTGCCAAATTGAAAACACAAGGAACTAAAATGCCTTCAACACATGCATGCATGGATTGTTTTATAAAATTTGGTCAGTATGATTTAATCCCAAGGAGCTGATGGAGTGGTTTCACAAATCAACAAAAATATGTGGAATAACTAGTACAAATAAATTTTATCTCCACTATCCAGAAAAAACGTCGTGTTACTTCAAATTAGATTTTTCTTTGAAAAAAAACTAGTAGCCAAGATGTTTTTCCAAATAATTTTTGAAACAGAAACAAGTGACGTTCAAATTTAATTTGAAGCTTGAACAAATTTGATATCTCATGCAAAGTATTCTGAAAATAATATTTGGTTTTGCAGCCTTATTAAAACATGTTTATCAGATTGTTTTCTGCTATGACATCTTTTTGAAAGATGTTTCAGAGATTCTCTCCTGATGCTCCAAAACTTTGCAATAACGAAAAATTTAAGTCGTAATTACGACGATATCACGATGAAATGTGTTTTGACTTCAGCTTGCCTTTAATTGACGATGGCACTCATCTTAGAAATGCCCACAGGACTGTGGTTTGCAATCACCCGTTGTGCCATCTCATTGTTTTAGTATTTATTCTAATAGAAACGTAAGTGTAGGCTGATATTCAGACTTAAATAACTAATTAGCAGTAGCAGAAAAACTTTAAACTAACTTAACTAAGACATTTATTTTTCTTCCTCAATATTTAACTTTCTTTGATATGACCCTTACGGTTTTGTCTTTTTGCATGTTTATTGTTCGATTAATACATTTCAATTTCATCTTTCAGGTATTGTACCTGTAGGGTTGATTGGGTTCATGCCTTAGTTAGAGACCCTATAGTCGAGGTCAAATATAATGACATCTAATGATATTTATCACGATCTGATTCGTCATTTTTGCTTCACCGTTGTGCATGTTTTATTTGACTCGAAAAAAAAAGTTCATTTTGCTCTCGCTGTTGTATGAAATAATTTCAAATCTTTTGAATTATCTCTCAGATCGCAGGTTTCTCCTGCATTTATCTATGTTATTTGCCATTTCTCTCGAGTGTGATTTGTGTAAATTATTCGATTTTCCCAAAATGTTCAATTTTCTCTTTTCCATCTGCCAAATTCAATTGCTTCATAATCAGATATTATGATTATTCTGTTTTCTGTGCAAATAAATTCAATGTCTTAGTTGATCTTGAGCAATCTTACTGCTCCTCAAACCACAAGTATTACAGTAGAACCTGCCTAAACAAATACTGTCTAAAGTAATATCCTCTCTAAACTAATGTCATATTTTCCCAAAATTTTCAATTTTTCATTTTCCATCTGCCAAATTCAATTGCTTCATTATCAAATATTACAGTTATTCTGTTTTCTGTGCAAATAAATTCAATGTCTTAGTTGATCTTGAGCAATCTTACTGCTTCTCAAACCACAAGTTATACAGTAGAACCTGCCTAAACAAATACTGTCTAAAGTGATATCCTCTCTAAACTAATGTCATATTTTCCCAAAATGTTCAATTTTTCATTTTCCATCTGCCAAATTCAATTGCTTCATAATCAGATATTATGGTTATAATGTTTTCTGTGCAAATAAATTCAATGTCTTAGTTACTTGACCTTGAGCAATCTTACTGCTTGTCAAACCACAAGTTATACAGTAGAACCTGCCTAAACAAATACTGTCTAAAGTAATATCCTCTATAAACTAATGTCGATTTTTCCAAAATATTCAATTTTCCATTTTCTATCTGCCAAATTCAATTGCTTCATAATCAGAACATATATGCAATGATCAGACATTACAGTTATTATGTTTTCTGTGAAAATGAATTCAGTGTCTTAGTTACTTGATCTTGTGAAATTTACTGCTACTCAAAACCCAAGTTTTATACAGTAGAACCTGTGTAAGCAAATACCGTGTAAAATAATATCCTCCCTAAACTAATGTCAGATGCCATTCCCAACGTGGGGCCCATGTTAAATCTAATAAACCTCCATAACCTGATATTCAGTCATTTTTTGCATTGGTTTCAGTTAGTCCCACAACTTTCGCAAACTAATACTACAGTTTGTGAAGCTGAAAACTCGACAAAATATCAAACACTAAGGGACAAATATCAAAGAACTTTTCCTATAAATGCAATGTTAATGCATGTACTCGCAAAACTTGTGGAGACGACACGTATTATGGATAATAAAACGCAGTTTTCAAGTGGTAGGACCCCTGTCCCCTGACCTGTCCAAACTAATAACCTCTCTAAACTAATATTCAGCACCCTGTTCCGGAGGATACTAGTTTTAACAGGTTCTACTGTACTTTTTTATGTTCTGGATACGAGCGTGCATTCATTTGGTGCATACAGTACAGTGATCAATGATGGTGCATTGATTAGCAGACAGTCAACAGCACAACTGACAAGAGGCAAGGTACAAATTGAAAGGCGAATATAATTTCGCAATTATTTGTTGCTCAAAAATCGGTAGAGGGGAAAACGTGCCTAATGCACGAACGATATGACACGTGCCGTGCTGAAACAGACCGGAAATGAATTTAGGGGTAACCGGAAGGGGCCTCTGTTAGTAAATGCGCATGGGAACTCGTCAAGCATGGTCTCCCCTGTAAAGGACACGTGTTGCTCTGGTAATAAATGCGGTTGCAACTCATTGTTTTGTATACAAAACGAAAACGTGAGAATTTATGCAAAAATCGATTTTATTTCATGTTACTAACCCCAATATGGGTATAATGTACATGGTACATGGGTTATTGGGTGTCCTCACTGTCCTGAATTTTTTGTTTGCATTTTTTTATATTTTTTTTATTTGCTTTTGGTGAACTTTTCATGGTGACTATCAACCTACATGTACATGGAAAACCAGGAAAACTCAGGGAATTTTTAATTGAAACCTGGTATTTTGTGTTCGCTCCTTATAATTCATTATGAGAAATCAGCACCAAAACGATAGGGTCTGAAAATGAATTACTACCATCCCCTTAATATTCAGCATTTGTGATTATATTTTTCTAAAAAATTTGCCTGTGGTGACCCCTACATTAATTTTTATTTATTATTGTTGATTTAGTTTTTTAAAAAAAAATTAAAATTGCCGCCAATCAATTACTATCAATATTTCTGAAAAAGACACTTTTCAAGCGATATTACACCTAAAATTCGTTATTTCTGGTAATTTTTTATCCAAATTTCGTCTATGGGGTTAATACCTGTCAATAGTAATATTTCCATAATTTTAAAATCGGTCTAAAACTGCACTGTTGGTGATCTACATGTACATTATTTTAAAAAATCCCTCAAAAATTTCTATCATAATTATTATTTCCAACAAAAAAATGCATTTCGAGGAAAATATATCTAACATCCATTGTTTTTGCGACCTGAGTGTTTTTCGAAGAAATGTTCATAAAATCCATCATTGGGATATGTTTGTTCGTTAATGTTGATTAAAAACCAACCATTTCAGATCTAAGTTTACATGTAGTTTCTCAAAGAATTTCGCCTACTAAATATCGTTTTTAATAGAAGTGTAGCATACATTTTTGAACCTAGAAAAATTAGAATATGACCCTGGAAAACCTGAAAAACTCAGGAAATTTCGTTTTCAGAAATTAATAGTCACCATACTTTGGGAAAATATTATGTCTTTCATAAGCATTATAGCTCAAATTCATAAATCGACCGTATTCAAAACGTTTTTTTTTGACACAATTTCGTTAATAATAAAAATGTAATAGTGAAGAAGGTTACTGCCTCAAGCCCACCATGACAATTACATGCAATACTGTACTGTATCTACACCAAATACATTGTTGTCGTAAATTCAGTCATTTCTACTTGTTGGCACCAGATTAGTTTGTTTTTGTGCTTGAAAATAACAGGGATTTTTCCACGGAGGCCTGGGGAGTGTGTTGTGAGTAATTTTACTATCACAAAATTGTTTAATAACACTCAAATAAGCAACTGACCGTCAAAGAGGAAACGTGGGAGTAGATCAGAACAACAAAACCCATTTCTAAACATGACCTTACCCTTGCGTATGTAAACATCTTGTCTTTACAAAACAGGGTGGGCTCGATCAGGACTGAAAACTTGCGTTAATGTTTTTTAATGTCTTCGAAATGGTTTTACGTATGTATTAATCGGTAAATTAATTATATTTTAAAAATCAAGGAGTCCATGTTTTTTCTGGTGCCATTATTATTCAAATATAACATAATCAGGCTGGCAATGAGCAGTACGGGTGGTATAATAATATATAGAAAATATGGGAAAAATGGAAAAAAAATATAGGAATTTTTTTTAAAAACAAAAACAAAATGATGGACTTAATAATAATTTAATTCGCTGCAGGCGAAATTTTAGAAAAACCAGATTTAAGATTATGAATTTTAGCCAGTATCTGCTATATTTTTTCTTTGCCACAGCAATTTGCAATAAAATATAGGAAAATATTGGACTTTTTCTAAAATTATAGGACTACATCAAAAATATAGCAAATATAAGAATCACTTGACAAGGGTGCATAATTTGCCCAATATTATTTATACGTTTGCACGTTGCCTTGCTAAATTTAAGCTTTCTAGGTTTGGGGACATGTTTGAAACCAAACTGCTGTACGCTAACCATATGTGGCGCTGACCGTTCTGCTCAAAGGTTTCCTAAAAACTTTAAAGTTTGTTGTTTCTTTTCCTCGCTTGTTTATTTTCATTTAGCGACGTAATTCATGGCGTCCAATTTGGTTAGTGGACCAATGCCGACCTCTGACTTAGTCACCCTGAGGACAAACCACACGCAAGCGTAGACCCAGTCAGTCTGTCTGAGCATGGAGTCATGGACTTAAGTGCTTTTTGGGGTAAAGGTGGGTCGTAGGATACGTGGGGACAATTTTGGCAATTGTATTTTAATTGACCAGGATTGAGACATCGAATCATCAACTTTTACAGTATTTATTCTATAAGACAACAGGCGCCTGACCTTATATAACTTTTTTTTTTCTCGTAAACTCAGTACAATCAAAACACTAATTTGTTGTCAAATTTTCTAGTAAAAGAATGAAAATATTCATTCCTTTGATGCTGCTGTAATTGTATACGATCTTTCATGATCTTTCATGATCTTCATAATCACGAAACGATATCATCATTGAAACACTGGCCAACTGTCTAACTCTTATCCCCATATGCGTTAGCCTATAAATACACGTGTGTGAAAAGTCTTTCGGTATGGTTAGTATGATGTGCACCAAGAATCGAATTATCGATTTGAATTGCGTGAATATATTCACATTTTAGGATATTATTCTGGGCGAGCCAAAAGTTTCTCAACATGAGACAATGGTCAAAATTATGGTCGAATTATTTATAAAGCAAAATGCTGACTATACATTAGGTTCAAGTTTTTAAAGTGATTAACGTAGTTGTTAATGTGATGAGTACTGAACATTATCAACGCTAGGAAACCAATCCATGCTTTCGATTGAAACAATATGCAAAGAGAGAAGAATCATTATTCATTACGCGATTATAAAATGGCCTGCATCGAGACACACTGCATGTAATAATATAATTTCCTCAACTAAGTGAAAATTCTCATAGGGTCCCATAAAAAAATCAAATACGACTGATAGTATTGTGACCCTTTGATGAGACTAATAAGATCAAGATAATCAAGTAGAACGAGCAATGAGATACTAATAACGTGAAAGCAGGAAGACAAACATGAGATACTGTATGTATCAAACTGGAGATATCGATAAGAATCTAATGTGATCCCATTGCAATAGCAAAACATTTAATGCATTTCACTAGTTTTAAATTCAGTCCAAAAGCATACTTTTATGTGGACAAATTTCCTAGAGGATTTGCGTAACTGTCAAAATTCTATAGAGAATTTGCTTAACTAAATTTACTTTAGTGATTCATTTTTGGAAAAAAAATTATTGGAATTTTGTCATTAAAAACAACAAGGTATGTAGAGAATTTGCTTAACTGCCAAATTTCTATAGAGACTTTGCCAAACTGAACTTACTTTAGAATTACGTCGGAAAAAATTATTGAGATTTTGTCAGTAACAACAATAAGGCATGGAGGGAATTTGCTTAACTGCCAAACTACAGAGAATTTGCTTCACTTAACTTACTTTAGTCATTCATTTTAAACAAAAATTATTGGAATTTCGTTAGTAAAAACAATAAGGCACGGATTTTTCAACTACTCTTATGACGGGTAAAGGGACCCATTAATGTGTTGCATTGCACGATGTGCCCCTTTGCCCATCATAATCGTAATTGAAAAATCACACGACTTACTATTTTGTATTGGAAAAATTCCCATGATTACGTGTATATCCAAAAAATAAAATTATTGATACCATACTGTCCTCTGCATGAAATCCTCATATTAGGCCTATATGATAAAATGCAAACTATGAATTAGACTCGCACAATGCGTTTAAACTAGGTTTTTCTTCGATTCAACAGTTTCCCCTGATCACCGGCGCCGAAAGGGATGTCTCGATGCATGCCATGCTCAATGCAGGATAAACAAATAAACAAAAACACAAAAAGCGACACACCCGCAGCGCCCCTAGCGGTCGTCAAGGGGCGCTGCGATCGGGGTGGTGGCACATGCGAAAAACTTCTTGGTGGGTCTAAATCCCCCCGGTGCTACTGGATCCCTCTCCGCATGGGTTTCCGCTGTCTAAACACGCGACCCCAGCGGAGTCCCAACACGGGTTTGAAACCGAACTCGCCGCTTTTTAACCCCGACGTTGACCCCCCAAAACCCTACCATTTTGAAAACATCAAGATGGAGACCACGTCTCACATGAACACATCTGGGCCCAAGGGTCCCCATTGTTTTTTAAAGAATCCTCGACAAATAAATGATGACTCACGCTTATCGGATCGCCGCCCATAATATCCGATGTACAGTATACGTGTCGTAACTTCGTCTTTAACCTTTGTATTAAACTTTTCGAAATATAACACTGTATCCAAATTGCTACTAATTGACACTTAGAAATCCACAAAATTCTGATTTTTATTGGCATTTAGAATTTAGAACGCATTTTAATTCGTTCTGGAATAATTGCACGCTTCGAACGTTCGCGCGCGCTCTGCATTTAGAATTGGAAAGCATGCCGGGAGTACAGGGTGTCGCAGAAACTACTTGTATCAAATTCAAACATTTTTCATTAGTCATCAAATTCACGTGATCACATTGGGCCCATTCTATTTTGATAATACACTGTACATGCATCGGTCGTCAAGCTTTAAAAATAAGTCGTCAAGGAAAACCTCAGTTTTGCATGTTTTCTACAACGAAACGAACATTTCTTTGGAAAACTACCAGAAATAATGGATTTGAAGGTAAATTTTCTATGAAAAGTTTTTTTTTGTGGAAATAATAATAATAACAGTAACACTGAAAGGGACTCGTACGAGATTTTTGTATAAAACTTTATCACCGAAGTTCTAGATCATTTTGAAAATTTCAGAAATATTAATATTGACAGAAATTAACTCCCTATACGAAACTCGAATGTAAAACTACCAAAAATAACGGATATTATTATAGGTGCAATCTCTCCAAAACGTTTTCCAGAAATATCACTAACAAAGGCAACAGTGATTACAGTGATTATTATTTTTTTTTAAAACTAAATCACCAATAATGCGTGAAGTAATGCACAGTATGTTTGAGCGTCATAATCAAATTTTTTAGAAAAAAAATCACGAATGGGGTATATTAGTGGAATTGTAGAATTGATTGTAAAGTCAATCATTTATGTGCTGATTTCTCAGTATGATAACGAACCAACAACAACAATTTTGATACTGAAAAATCGCAGGTTTCAATTCAAAATTTCCTGATTTTTAAAGGTTTTCCAGGTTTACCAGATTGGTAGTCACCATCCTCGAATAGAGGAACAAAACCGCAGTATCGAATGCATTTTTTCTACATTTATTGTTGCCAATAAACACGTGAAGGACACTCATTAATGCATCAAATTTTAGTACGATGAAATGTATCGTTAAATTAAGCTACATACAAAATGTTAGCACTCCAGGGTGATGTGAAATTTGTTAAAAATGGCTTCGAAAAGGTTCATGACAGACCCTGATGACCCGCACCAAGTTATCCAGGTTGTAATAATAATAAATAATACCAAAAATGGGGATAAACATATGGGAGCCATCATATTTTGACTCGATTTGCATGAAAATAGGCTTTATGGGCCAGGGTCAAGCATAAATTCGCAGGTAGGGCACACACCCATGCAAAGTCCCGAGGAAAAGTTGAAATCGAGAACAGTTTCTGGAGTTGAACCCTGCGCAACGGTCAACTTGAAGGGCCAAAAAATGCAGGTTGCATGAATGAAAAACAAAAAAACTTGAATGAAAACATTTGTTTAAAGAGGATGAATGAACGCATGCAGGGTGTGCATTGCCAAATGCTGAAAAACAAGCTAGGACCCACCCCCCTTATCGCCTCCCTATTTGCTGCCCCCAAACGTGTATTTATTTAATTTCCAAGAAGAGTCAGTCATTGTGGACCACTTGCCATGGCACAATACTTGCCAGCCATCTATTGACTTTTGACGAGGCTTATAGGAATTTAGACAATCGGGCGTATAAACACAAAATAAAAAATTGGGGATAGGGTTCGGCCAAGCAGACACAGGTGGATTCGGAGGAGTCAATCGTGAACAAACTGCCAATGTGGACACTGCGACGTCACCAGCAATGGCTGCCACACCCTTTTAGGACGTTTGTGAATGTAGAACATATTTAAATGAAGTCTGTTTGAGGTAGAAATAGCACGTTGACGCAATTCCCATGAACCCAGAATTAGCATGTTTCCAAAAGCCAGTATTTGCACAAAGGGCCGTTTTTCCCCGTCTTGGGGATACACGGACACTCCTTTGTTAGTTGGCAACAGCGTTGATTACTCGCCATAATGTGTGTGTACAGGCCTATGTGAACCCATTGTGCATTTCTGCAACTTGAACAAGAACGTCCAAACAGTTCACTTCCTGTTGTTTCACGATCAATTGGCGGGGGTGTCGGATCCACTCTCAACTTTTTGTGTCAAAAGTATTTGCGGACAAAACCAGAAATTCAAATCTTGGTACTGGTTCACCGAGTCTACACATGTACATGTACATGTACGTTGCATGACTATGGATCATGAACGTACATGTTGCCATGTTCTTAGCCATGTTAACCATGCTGGATCCAATCTTTAATTTTTGTGTCAAACATATTTGCGGACAAAACCACAAATTGCATACCTATGGACCTTCACCATAACTGTACATGTTGCTATGCTCTTAGCCATGTTCTTAGTCATGTTGACCATGCTGGATCCAATCTTCAATTTTTGTGTCAATATGAATTTGCAAACAAAACCAGAAATTCAAATCTTGGTTTGAGTTTGTAAGTTCACCAAGTCTACACATGCCCATTGAGAGTTGCATGCATATGGACTATGAACGTTGGCCTACATGTTGCCATGGTTTTGCTACGTAATTAGACTAAGTCAAAAGTGTCAAAGTGTTGAACTAAAGTTTTTGGTATCAACACGTGCATCTACATAATGTGAAACATAGTGAGAGATTTTAAACTAAACCGCCATTGTAATTGCACACATCATACATGTACAGTACGTGTAATGTATAAAATACTGAATGTTCGATTGAAAATACAGCTGTATCTATTTTTTTATTTCTTTCACGAATCTTCATGAAACAATCTTCAAGCTGGTTTCCATGGCTTATGCGTAAGATCATGCAAGTGAGGCAATATGTTACAAACATGTTCTGAAAACATGTTAGAAATACGTTATTGATAGGAAAATACATCGATCTAAAAATATACAAAATTTAATTGTATTGACTTACTGTAATACAAAAATAGCGCTTGGACGTTGTTAAATATGCTTATTGAAAGAGACAATGAAGGTAGTTTCATTTAATTCAAGTGTTTCCTGCATGTTTTCAGAAAAAGTTTGCAATTCGGATGTGCGCAAAAGTCATTAAAATATGTTTAGATTTCCAAAATTCATGTATTGTAATACATGTCATACAGTATACTGTCAATGTTCAAAATGCTTGCATTGAATGTCTCTTTCAATAAGCACATTTAACAACGTCCAAGCGCTATGTTTGTATTACAGTAAGTCAATACAATTAAATTTTGTATATTTTTAGATCAATGTATTTTCCTATCAATAACGTATTTCTAGCATGTTTTCAGAACATGTTTGTAACATATTGCCTCAATTGCATGATCTTACGCATAAGCCATGGAAACCAGCTTATATTTCCAATATTCATATACTGTAATACATGTCATATACTGTGTATTTTCTAGATGCAAAATGCTTGCATTGAAGGTTTCGTTCAATAAGCACATACTGTAACACGTCCATGCACTGTGTGCGTTAAGTCGATATAATTTAATGTGTTGCATTAAATACTGCATATTTTTAAATCTCCGCATGTTTCGAAAAGATATGAAAACATATTTAATTTTTCAATAAACCAGAATATATTGTAATAACATGTCATACCATACTGTGCATTATATTGTCTAGATGCAACTTTTAAAGCCCATTGATAAATTAAACATCGTCAATGCACTATGTGTGTGTTTATATATATATATGTATTAAGTCAATATAATCCATTGTATCGCAATTAAATGCTGTACATGTTAGATCTTGTTGTACTAATTTGCCTTTTTCAGTACTATCAGGCTGGCAACATACTGTATACTTAATCGACGAAATTTTCAATTGCATTTTATGCACAGTACAATGTAAAGTAAAGGTACCACTGTATTTTATTTCCGATATTGGTAAATATAGTTGTTATAGCAACTTTTGATGCAAATATTGAAGGCCAAGTGCACCTTGAATAAAACAACCGAGGGCACTATAACCTATATCTTGTCTGTTTACTTATGCCTATTATTACAATAGGCGAAGGTGTATCTTAATGTATAAGTCAATTATAATGCACCGTCTACGAATCATCTTTAATTTAACTTTCTTGAGAAACTTATATAGTCCGATAGAGCCTAAATGAAATTGGTTTACTTGCATGCACCTCACCACGCATTTTATAGGTCCTTGCAAATTTATTCAATTTCAGACAAGTCTCAGCATACACTAAACATCAGCATATGTGCGATTTTATAACTTTTGAAATTAACATAGTACATCAACAAGTTCGCTTCAAATTCAATTGATTCCTTGAAGCAATTTCGGAGGATTTTCGAAGAATTATAAGAAATCATCAAGGTACTTGTATATCATCTGCGAAATAACATTAAGCGATTGATTTTGTTTGCATTTTAAAATATTTTACAAACATTGTTATTTAAAAGTATACGTGCATCCATTCTTCATGACTGAACTTTAAGAATTTAGGTAAAACCCATATTTCTTTTAAATTTTAAGTTCTCCCCATCCTCCTTTAATTTTAAAAAATTAGAAAAAAATTTTCAGTATTAAATCATTCCCAATTAGAGTGAAGTCCAAACGAGTTGTTTGTTTGTGGGTTTTTTAACGTTGGCCTATTTTCGCACCTATTGGGCCCATTACCAACGCCTCGGCCGGGATGCGAACCCTCAACCCTTGGGACGAGTGGCCAGTGCACTATATACCACTCGACCACTGGCGCCGGCGTCCAGACGAGTGATTTATTCTACACAGTTATTGCAAAAAATACTTTTTGAAAATATATTCAATTAAAAAACACACAGAAATTTTACAGAATGCTTGCATGCCCATTGTGGGCAACATTAAGATACCCTTAGAAAATGATGAATGAATCTGTTATAACAGGATAAATTATTATCACGCTGTAAATCATTATTGTTTTTGTTATCGATTTTTACGAAAATTTAAGGTACAATAACTGCTTAAAGCCCAAATTCGAGGTTCGTCTCAAAATGGCCACCGTAGTTCCGGTCAGCATGATAGACGCAACGGCGTTTGGTCCGTACGACACAGAAGCCCATTGCACTCATTGTGGCGCGGACATGATGACCACTACGAAATCGGTCAACGGGGTCTTAACGTGGATTTTATTCGCCATTTGCTGCTCATTTGGGTGAGAAATTCTGGCAAATTGCAATCGAGCAAATTATTAAGTCACGTGTATGGTGTGTATACTGTTTAGTGATATTCAGTTCAACTCAATACAGTGTATTCTCTTCTATCAGTAACTTGACAGTAAGTGGACCAGTGGTAAGGGGTGTAAACCATCAATTAAATTAAATTAAAATTAAAATCTATACATTAAACATTAAAACTCCTAAAAAAATCAACAAATGTCACTACTGAAAAAATTCGACCAAACATGGATGATGCTTGGGTTATCCCGATGACGAACAACCACAAAAGTATTTGACCCTTTGCCTTGTTATTTCAGGCTTTGGTTCGGTTGTTGTCTCATCCCGTTTTATTGGAGGGCCGTGAAAAACATCGAGCACTACTGCGCAAGTTGTGGCAAATTTTTGGGAGTTTATAAACGACTTTAAAGGTTTAGTTGATAGATTTGATCTGAATTACGCCATCAAGACATCGATGATAATATGCATTAATTCAAATCTGATGTGATTGTCACGAGCAATATAGTTATGTCGTCTCAACAAATTTACCCAACCAAGCAATTTGCCTGTATTTAAAATATAGCACTGAAATATACTTCCTATATACAGAATATTTGGGTTATTAATTAGTAAATTTTACAGATAAATTTTCAATTTAAAATCTGGCAGCACGTCTTATCCTGCATGCTCATACAAGTTGTATAAAAACATCAACGATAAAGCAAAAGTAGCAGTTTAAATAAGTTTGTGATTTTTACCATTATCACAAAAATAAACAAAATATGTCAAAGACAAATACAGCAGAACCTCTGTAAGTTGACAACCCAAGGGACTGTCGCAAACTGGTCAACATAAGGAAGTGGTCAACATTTGGAACGAGGCTTGTACTGACATAGGATTTTAATTCCGTGAACTGCATGTGGTGATGTAAGTACATGCATGTACTACATGTACTTACATTTTAAAGTAATCATTCATCATTCTTGAATGTCCATTATACAGTACCAATATAGATAATGTGCTACAAATTTATCCATCAATTACACGTACAGTACAGTAGGGGTACTGAAGGGGTTCAAACCTCTAAATAGACAATCAGTTTTATACTGTTCAGGGGTGTACAGTAACCAATACATTTCAAGCAACCAATAAATTTAATCATACATGACTTTACATATTGAGACATGCTAGTCAGCATGCATACATAAAGTAATTTAATATTGTGTGTCATAGTCCAGGTGGTCAACATACAGAGGCCACCTTCCATTGAGTTAATGTGACCGTCAGATCAGTAAAAATGTGGTCAACATGGGGAGGTTCTGCTGTACATGTACATGTATACTTGCAAAGTTACGTTCATCTTTACTCGTTACAGTTGTGAACATACAATGTAAGTTTGAAACTCGTTTCTCGGCAAAAAAAAATTGCAAAAAGATTCATGTTTGTAATGTTGTCGAATTCGTCTAGTTTGTTTTCAAAAGTGCATGTACAGTATTTACTCCAGCATCCTTCTTCAAGCTGGATATAACTGATTTCGGACTCTGATTGAAACATACACTGTACATGTAATTGCTATTGGTCGATCGCACTTCAAAGGCTGTTATAAATAATTCAAATTTTGCGTTGTTTGACTCATTTCGTGCAAATCGTTCATGAACTACATGTAATTATAAGCGGTCTTATGATTCCCAGAATTAAACATCCAAAACCTAATTCCCCAGCTGCACATATAGGCAATGGATTTTGGGGAATTATGAGCTATATCTTTGTTACACGCAGGTGGTAATTATGGTCATCCATCGGGAATCTGAATTTTGGGGTATTAACACTAGACTGATAAAA
Organism: Kryphioiulus occultus; assembly: GCA_034687865.1. Taxonomy (NCBI): domain Eukaryota; kingdom Metazoa; phylum Arthropoda; class Diplopoda; order Julida; family Julidae; genus Kryphioiulus; species Kryphioiulus occultus. Next base: position 19,509 of record JAQGAF010002633.1, read on the forward strand.
GTGACGGAGTGAAGGCAAGAAAGGCGAATTTTTGGAGGAGAAAAAAAAGCAAATAAAAAAGGGTCTTTTGGTCTGAAAGAAAAACTCTTGCAACCGGATGCGAAAACTTCATCGATGTTGACTGTGTGCACATGTACTGCATTTGCCATTTACCTTTGAAAACATGTTTTAGGCTCGTTTAAGGTGGATCACGTTTGTTTGTCAGCTTGTTTTCCACGGAGTTTGGCCACTGGATATTTGTATTTGTTAATTCGAGTGAAATTGAGGTATTAATGGACGCAACTGTATGCTCGTAAAACGAAATACGCAGAGGATCAACGTGCATTTTTTTTTCGCCAAATAATAGGGGTTGTTTGTCAGGAGTCAACTGCGCAGGCGTCTACGAAACACTACTTCACTACAATTGTATTCAATGATGCGAAGCTAAGTATGTCCCTCTAGCTGAAATAGTTGAAATACTTTTCCCCAAGTAAAGCAAATGATGGAATATAAATGTAAACTTGCTGGGTTTGAAGGAGTGTTTGTAGGTATATACGGAATCGATTTAAAATGGGTGTGTCAGGTTACGAAAATGCGGGGATTTAACGTACAGGCTTTTTCATGAATTTATTATAAATTAGCACATTTTCATAGTGCGAAATTCTGAAAACATATGGCCAGTTAAATTAAACGTTAACCTAACTAATTTAAAATACACGTACAACTTACAAAGAACTATATTTCTGCGCTGTTTATAATGTTGACATAACTATTGAAAACATTTCAAATAACACAGATATAATACAGTGTACTTTAGAATTTAAAAGGAACAATAGAAAACTTTTCACACAAAAATACAGTTCCCCGGAGATAACTTATTTCCACATCATCATTATACGAAATATTTCGAATTGATGGTTGTATCAAACTTCGTTAAAAATGAAGGATTTTAGTACACAAATGATGGATTTTAACTCAAATTTTTATTTAAATAAAACAAATATCGACTCATCGATTGCCCCAGCACCACCCGCCCAAGATGTTAACAATACTTGTACTACAGAACGTTCGCAAGTCTCAACTTCTAAAAAATAAATAATGATAATAAACTAGCAACGTTAAATCGTGAACACTTAATTGATCGGATTTTTGGTATGGAATGATGGTGTCCGGAAAGTTGTTCGTTGATCGCCTAAGGTTAGGTTAGGTTAGGTTAGGTTAGATGAAGATTAGGTTAGGATTATTGCATAATATTTGAACGTCCCCAAATATCAATTTTTGAAAAAAGAATACTTGGTGGGAAAGCACTACATGTATTATGCAGACTATAAGTTACTTCAATATAAAAAACGCGCATAAACCTGTATAACCATCAGGTAAACCCTTATTTAACTACAGAAGATTACTTAAAGGTGTACAAGTAACTTACTGCAATGTCCCCAAATGTCAACTTTTCGAACACAAATATATTTGATAGGAGAAAACTATCAACATAAAATCATTTATACTACGTTTATATGGTTAATATTCAGACTAAGTTAGTCGTGCATGTAAGCATGTCTAACCTATAAGTTTGCCTCGGTGGACGGTATACAGCTCAATTGATTTTCAAATACTGTACAATTCATGCATGAATATGACAATTTCATTAACAAATGTACGCAGAGAAATTGTAAGCAAACCAATATAAGTGGTTTTTTAGTTGGAAATAGCTTTGTAAAGTTAAATTTAATTCAATCCAATTCAACTCAGTACCCTGCTGCCAGTAATTTAATACCATGTGATAGGGGGGTGTAGTTCATCAACCCAAATTAAGATTCGGTGGGTACCACCAATACATCATTGTCAAATTGAATTTCTTGAAGCTTAAGACTATCCTTTGGAAGAGAATTC
>JAQGAF010002634.1:0-21379 GCA_034687865.1 Kryphioiulus occultus
CGTCTAACATAAAGTAAGATCAATAGGAAATGATGACCAATGATGTAAGTATACCTCATCAAGTATATTGAAATGCCATTAGGTGAAAAGGATATAATGTCATTCAACGGAAGTACTTTGACTGTCGTTTGATCTTTAGAAAAGTAGGCCCATACTAATTAACATCACCTTTCATAAACATAACTCATTCCTGTTCACCTACATTAAATATTTGAAGGAGCCCCAACTGTTTTTTTTTGGTTTTATACATTGCATGTGTTGTTCTACACATGATTGAAGTGATTGGAGATATAAATTAAACTAAAGACGTAATTTCTTTTATTTAGCTGCCCAAAACCGCCCGGAAATCACTGCCAGCTTACGGGCCGTTAGGAGAAGCCCACTTTCTCGTAGTATCAATGGCGGAGCAGGGCACATTCTATATCACAACCCTAAAAATGGTCGTAAATTTTTAAAAAAACGAGGTTCATGTATAATGATAAAATCACTAAAGCAAACTTTGCTAGTGCCGATATGAATGAAGGTTTTTTATCGTCGAGACCACGAAAAACTATGGAACCGATCAATGTTTTGAGAAAAAAAATCATTAGAAAGTTTTCAAAACTTGGACGCCAAAAATGCAACGTTAAAATAAAGGAAAACACCTACTCACAGTCAAATTAAAAGAAAAAGGACCTTAATGCGATGCTGTCCAACCTGACACAATAAAATGTGTTCTACGAACGGGGGTGTAATAAATTTTGAGCTAGGACACAACGTTTTGTGTTGCACAAATCGACGCACTTAAAACGTTTCGCAAAAACTTCCAAAAATACAGATATTTTGCTAAATGCTCATTCCTTTTTTAAATTTAAGTTCAATGTTGTGCATTGTTATTTGTGCCAAAATAAATTTATCCAGACAATATTGTTCACTGCACTTAGTTTTTTTCCCTCCTCAAGAGCTGATTTCCAGGCACTTACAACGTCATGGTTTGGCACCCTTCACATATTCAGTTACCACATATTCGGTTACGAAATTACGACATATTCACTCCTCGATTTCGAGTAAAAAAAGCATTTCTATTTCCCAAGAATCGTGTGGAGCCCAAAGGTCCCTGATCCCAGCATCCTTCATCTCTGCCAAGTACCCTAGTCATGCAGATAAGGTTAATCAGCAAAAAAACTGCCAATATAAAAACAGGTTTTTGATGTATGAAATTCGTCGCAATATTACAAATGGCATTTACTGATAGAGAGGCCATAAACTGTGAAAATGATCGGCTTTTTTATATCGGTTGCATTTTTTCCATCTTTGTTTCGTGTTATCTGGAGAAAGCGGAGAGCATTGCATTTACATCAGAGGCAAGATTTCACGAGGTGGAAAGACTTTTCTGAATGAGATGGAAACAGCGAGTTTTCCATATAAATAAGGTTCACGGCCTATATTAAGCATCATTTTCAAATTCTATGGCGTTTTGTTAGGAAAAAGCCGCTCTGAGCCCAGGATTACTCAGACGCCATTTGTTACTCTTCCCATGCCATAGACATTTGTGTGTCGGTGAGAATTGCCATCAGAAAAAAGGCTATATTTAGGTGAATAGATATAGAAGGGTGATTTTTTTTCTGCTATGAAAAAAATATATATAAGGGAGCCTTTGATTCGGTTTATAGTGAATGAAGATGCCCCACTCGCTGATCCTATTATTTATACGAGCTCAAGCATCAAATTCCTCGCCTTCTATAATGAGCTTTTTGTTTTTAACAATGATCCCTTAAACTCTGACATGTGCACCGCCGAGTAGATGATTAACCGCAGGCCGAGATTCACGTTTAAAATATGGGTGTTGGGTGACATCGTTAGTCAGAAATCCAGTATTTCTCAAACGCTTGACACTTTGATTTAATCCTGAAGTGGTAGTGACTCCATTCTCTGGACGTTCATGACGCTCTTCCTTGAAGCCATATTTTTTTGACAAAGAATTACTACGTGAAAATTACTACGTTCTCTCGTGAAAACTGAAGAACGTATCCTAACGGAATTGAAATCAGCAGCATCTTGGAACGTGCTAATAACTCATAGGTGTGAACTGAAGTCGACACGGATAGCGCCTTATAAGTCATGGGTAGTGCCATATTGGAACGTGATAATATCTCATAGGTGTGAACTGAAGTCGACATGGGTAGCACCATATTGGAACGTGCTAATATCGCGTATATGTGAACTAAAGTCCACATGAGTGGCACCATATTGGAACGTGCTGATATCTCATAGGAGTGAATTGAAGTCGACATGAGTGGCGTCATTTTTGAACGTGCTAGTATCTTCATGTTGTGAACTGAAGATATCATGGACAGCACCAGATTGCAGTATGCTAATATCTTGAAAGCACAACTGACATTGCAGTGCTTCAAATGTTTACAAACTACAGTAGTAACAGACCCATTTTGGTTGTTATATACCGGTAATGACCAGGCATCATACGGGTGGAATACCATGTACATGTTCACGAGTGATTGGTAACTCAGAATTGCGTTCTGAGCCCACAAATAAAAATATTTAAAAACATTTAACTTACCAATTACTAGGCAGCACTTGATTAAGGATGGGCCCAATGGCTCGAAGTGATGTTTCATCCGCTGGCCATTTTTTTCATTTACATTTCGGTTTTGACAGCTTGGCAGTAGTAGAAAATTCGTCACATCCTGGACAGTGTATTGGAATCGAATTCTGGGCAGTGTAGTGGAATCACATCCTGGGCAGTATAGTGGAATTGCAGTGTAGTAGAAAGCCCTTCACTTCTTGGACAATGAAGTTGATAATTCATCACGTCCTGGACACTGCAATATAAATCGGAACGAATTAAAAACTGAAATGAAAATGAGGGGCACATGAAAACAGTAGTTAATGGGGGTTTCCCTATGTAGACGTAAATTTCGATTCTAGCGATTGCAGCGCCACTTGTTTGCACTCCATGTGAAACAAATACATATACAGGAAATAAAAACTCTCAGGAGTTATTCTAACTTTTTCCAAATGTCTTAATTACTTGTGATTTAGGCTACCCAAAATTTCGAGTTCAAATTTATTCCTCGCAAGTTTGCTTTGTAAATTAATTTTTATAATTAGTGTGGGACTTAACGACCACCCTGCATTCTTCGTGTTGAAATGCTCCATGAAATTTAGAAAAATCTCCATTGAAGCAATTACTTAGAAGTGTTTCACCATAGTCAACGCTTGGGAGTAATGTAAACTTTGAATTAAGCAGATTATTTGGTGGATTGGTTTTCCAGATAAATTAATACAATGAGTACAGCATACAAATTAAAAAAAAACATTAAACGGGTAATTAACGGCTTCTAATCGTCTTAATTTCACGTTAACATCAAAGTTCTGTTTTCCAGACGTATGTATATAGTCGGCTTTCTAAAAGCAGCTGGGGCGAATATAGGATGAGGAAACGAGACACTCAAGTTAGACAACTCAAGAGCATAGCATGGGTCTAATCAATTGATGTGATAGCAAGCGTGAAAACGCATATGTCCTTATAGTACAATTGCTTTCTATTGATTTCGAAACAATGTTCTTTGAACATTGCATTTCATTTTTTACAGTCTGAGTCTGAACTTGGCAAAATACACGACAGTGTACATGTACAGTCACGAACATTGCCTTTAGACATTACATCCCCCTAAAATGCATCCAAAACTCACTTTATCTGCAATAAGACCGTACAGCGAGTGCTCTTTGCTGCATTATTGTTTGCCATTAAATAATAATAAATTTAAAGTACAACGTCTAACGCAATTTCGTCTGCCTTGGCAACTCCTACGTTGATGGTTTTACCTAAAACCACCACGTTCTGAGATGAATTTCATTGATCATGAAACAGATAAACGGTCCTTTCCACTGCAACCACTGACTTACCCATAGCGTGTTCAAAATAATTGAAATTTATTTATTTAGCTGCCCCTAACAGCCAGGCAATCACTGCAAGCCTGCGAGCTCCTAGAAGCCCACTTTAACATTGTTTCTACATATATGGCGGAGTAGGGCACATTCCGTAGTAAAGCCCAAAAATTGCAGGTATCAAATAAAAAATGAGAAAAATCAGTAAACCAAGCTTTGCTATGGTGAAAATGAGCGAACCCATGGGAACTCATGGAGCCGAGTCAGTGTTTTGAAAAAAAGTTTTGGAAGCGCGTTTTCAAAATTCAACGTTAAAATGAAGGCAACACCATACCCATTGCCAAATAAAACGAAAATGGACATCAACGCAATGCTGCATAAAACTTAACACAAGAAAATATTTTATGGACGTTTTGGGGGTGCAATAACTTTGGCTGATTCAAAGGTGGCAAACAAATTGGAAGTGTTGAAATTTAGGACTTTTTTGGATAAAAATTAACGACTATTTTAGAACATTTGAAGACAAATTGAGAATACTTTTACGATTTTCAAGAAGTTTTTTCTTAATTCAACTTCAATGTTGAACAACGTTTGTACCAATTGTATTTGTGCTAAACTACGTCTTTCAGTTCAGTTTTTTTCTTATTTTAAGACTTGGCTTTCATGCACTTACTACGTTATGGTTTGACAACCTTCGTTAGCATACAATTATTTTTCCCATGTGTTGCACCAAAGTTTGTTTAAAAAATCTACACAGAAGTATCAGCAGAGATGCCACGAACTCTTAACTTTATCAACAATTTGACTGGACATTGATTAAGCGGATTACGACGGCAAATGGCAATTAAAGTTCAAAGCACGAAGCTTCGCTGTTAATTAAACGCATTGTTTTAAGGTTTCGTCATCGATGTCTACTATCATCCCACGCCGAAATGTACTAGCTTAGAAACGCCAGAGAAATCCACTTACAAACTAAAACAAATCCGTGGCTGGCAAAAAAAGTACCTAACGATCCTTTCCCCTTTGGGAAAGATCGTTGCTCGGATACAATTTCCAAAAACATCATAAAAACTCGTTTTCATTTAATTCCTTGTAATTCGTACCAGTGGGAAAATTAACTCCTACAAATCCTTTTTACCGAGAATCTATTATCATGATTGCATTTCCTGATATTTTTCTATATCCTTTTTTTCTGTTTAACCCAACCTAATTTTTGCTGCCCCTAACCGCTAGGTAATGCCTGCCAGCATACGAGCCCTCAGGAGAAGCCCCCTTTATCGTTATACCCATGTTGGAGAGAGCAGCAGCAGGGACTTTTCTTTTGTAGTTCTACAGCGTTGCTTTCTATGTTCCCAAAATGGCTGACGAAGATTGCTAGCTTCACTTTAACACTAAGAATACTGAACAAACAGCGCTAACATGCAATAAAAGTGAGAGAATCTACCGTTAAAGTTAACCATAAATGCAGAAAGCCGTTAGGAACAGCTGTTTGGTTTTTTATACGTTCCCAGACAGAAATAAACAAACGAATTAGTGATAAATAAATAAAGGGGCGACTTAAGTGCATTCCAGTACAACGTTGAAAGTGTATCACACCTTGCACTGAGATAATGCATGTGTGGGTAAAATGGGTTATAGCACTGGTCAAGAGGACAATTAACGTGGGACTGACCTCATCAATCAACGCAAAATGGTGAGCTTCTAACAAATAGGTATCATCGTCAGTCCTGAGGGAAACAGCTGAAATGTAAAGAGATTTCGTTAAAAGGACTCCCTGTGAGTTTGGAATTGAGTTTTAAGTGCTTGTCACTGCTGGTCATCCAGTGGAACGGATGATAAGGATCTCGAATTCAACAGGTAGTGGACATTTCGTAGACTGGAAACGAGTTTCTTAGTTTTTACATGGCTATTGTATGGTTTCTCCGCATGTGGAATACTAAGTAGTGATGTCGCGGATACTAAAAAACATTCACGTGTCTGAAATACTTTTTATGAGCCATAACAATTCGTAAAATACGGATCAGTGTCTGGAATGGGTCCAGACGACTTTTCATGAGATGGCAATCATGCATAACGCTGGTGTAATACAGTGAAGCCAGTCTATGGATTTTGTATCCCGTCATAAAAACTAAAGTTGAGATCACTAGACTGACGTTTTTGTTCGTATTGCCTACTTCCGTTTGCCATTTCAGCTAACCTATCGTCTGGCTCACTATTTCTTAAATTTCCCGAGAGTGTTACACGCAAAAAAATAATTGAATAGAGTGAAAACCGGTTGATCATAAAGTGCTACCTCATTACAAAATTGATATTAAAAAACAGTTAAGGCAATCCAAAATTTCGAGTTGAAATTCCGTCATGCTGACGTTTTGTGACGTAATCACATATACCTGCCAACCACCATGTAAAACGCATGTTTACATTTTAACTTTGATGGAGTATCTTCATGTAACCTTCATGGAAAAAAATAATATTTGGTCATTATCTGAAATTTATTAAAGCGAAAATATCCAAATAAGTTCATTGCATGGTGAATGGTGATTGGCCCAACGTCAAAAAACGTCAGGATGATGTTGGATGATCAGGATAATCCACCTTAAGTTATATATTTTTTTTTCCAAAATTTGGTCCTTGTAAATTAAGTTGTTTTTTATATCTAAAAAAATAGTTTTTGCAACTGTTTGATCACCCTGTATAATTCATTTCTGCAAAGATTGATCAAATGCTCCTTTTCATTTTTTTTTTTACAAAAATGTATAATTTTAAATGGCAAGTTGGCAGTGATTGCCTGGCGGTTAGGGGCAGCCAGAATTGACATTACACTGTTTGTTTAGTTAAGGTTAGGTTAAACTAGGTTAGGCTAAACATAAAATACATGAATCAAGCCTTGTCCCCCACCTAGGAAACATTTATAAGAAACATGGTTTCCAGAAACAGATTTCTTCAAAATATTTCCACATTTCTAGCAAGTAAGGGTGGCATTCAGGCCTTTTTCTTCCAGTATGTTACCTTGCTAGAAACGTGGAATATTTTGAGGAAACTGTCTCCAGAAACCATGTTTCCAGGAAGCGTTTCCTAGGCTTGGGCAAGTCATAAAAACAACAAAAAAGTATAACTTCCAGCAGCTAGGACAGGGGTCATTCTTCTAGACTTGACAACTAGAGATGTGGTCAGAGAAGTGGTCAACGTCACCAACAACGACATTTCAACCGGAAGTCGGTTTGCAGTGGGTACTCACGTCGCATAATTGCGTATTTTGGGTCATCTCTTGAACCTCGTTTGGATCGTTTGTTAAACGGCAATTTCTGAATTTGCGATAACGATAAGATGTGCGAAAAGTGAAAGTCATTTGGTAATGTTGGTGGGGGTCGCACGTAGGTGTCACACCATGGACCAATGAAATTCCGTCTATTGATTGTGTTTCCCTATTTCTGCATTTTTTCTCTTTTCCTCACTTTTGGTGATCCATTTTCTTCGCAGATATCCCATTGTGATTGCCACACGTTGAGGCCTATTGCATCGAGAAGGCTGATTGGCCGAGCACTTGTCCCCACAACACTGCGTCATTTGTTGTCCTGGAAACCGTCGAATTAACTCCTGGATTTACATTAACGCATATTACGTGGCATTAATACCGGCCCCGTTGGCTCTCTTCGTCATTTAATGTCGTGTTTTTGAGCAAAATTCACCTCCCTCCCCCAGAGCCTGTTGCGCCCCCCTGAGGAGCTCTAAATCCAAGCACCTGTTGCACCAGCCAGAATTATTAGACGAATTTTATCGAAAGGTTCCACGCAGTGCATCATCTTATTTTTGCGCTAAACGTTAAAATATTGGCGAAATATATGGCATAAATAACGATAAAACATCAGGATTACATTATCCAAAAATTCATTATAACCACTGCTATTTATCACCAAACTGCCAAACTATCACGGTATTAAACGTGTACGCTTATTTTCAATAAACTACACTATGCACATGTATAATGTTATAATGGTGACACTTAATTTCTGGAAACAAAATTCCCTGAGTTTTCCAGGTTTTCCAGCGTCATATTATGATATTTTCAGGTTCAAAAATATATTTTAATGTCGAAAAGCGTGCCACCATTTTATAAAAACAATATTTATTAATACAGTAATAATAAATAAGGAAATGATTATGGCGAAATTTTTAAAGACGATCTCAAATGGTAGGTTTTAGTCAACATTATAATACCAAACAAATGTATCTCAATGATGTACTGTATTTTACGATCATTTAATTGTAGAATCAACAGAAATAATGGATTTTAGGTAAATTTTCCTCGATTTTTTTAGAAATACTAAGCTAATAATGACAAATTTTTGAAGGATTTTTATACAAACTATATCACCAATAATGCAGTTGTGACTATTTTCAAAATTTCGGAAATATTAATTTTTTCAAACTAACTCCATAGACGAAACTTGAATAAGAAACTAGCAGAAATATCGGAAAACTTTTCAGAAATATTAATAGCAAAGGCAACACAACAATTTTAATTTTTTTTAAACTATAACACCAAAATGCATAAAATAAGATTTCTTACAGATTTCATAGAAATGTATGACGAGAAAACGCAAAATACAATTTCGATACTGAAAAATTCCAGGTTTCAATTCAAAATTCACTGAGTTCTTCAGTTTTTCCAGTTTGCATCAAAATATGCCCCGAGATTTCCAGGTTTTGCTGGTTAGTAGTCAACATGAATAACTAAAATTAAAACACTCAATAGTCACACAAATGGGCGATATAACGCCGATAGAGGGCAGAGTGAAGAGCCACTTTTAACCTGACATGCTTTTAGAACGTTACTTAAAGGGGTTCAGTTGAGGAAACAACAGAAACGTGTTATCCCTTACACCTAGCCTTTGGTGTGCAAGGGCAAAATGCATTAGCGGCGTTAAATCAATACTAATTCGGCTTGATTAATGATAACCAATTTAGGGTGAAATAACACTAAAAGGCGAGGGTGAGTCACCTATCGCGTCAATTTCGTATTCTCTGCTAATGTACATCCGTGAATTCAAAGTGAAGCCTTACATGTACATGTACGTGTCTCGTATTTCTTTCGAATAAATTGGGGGCCTTTCGTACAATTTTTATCCGAGTTATGACACGTTTAATGGAGCGCGTATATCCCATAATGGATGCCCGACTTACTTCTTAGCTTATTTTTATTATCAGGTTTTTTTCTTTGGTGGCAGGAGGCACTTCATCCATTTGAACGTTGATCTTGGTAAATAAGTCGGGGTTTTCAGGGTTTCCGTCTCTTTTTTTTTCGTGTATGCGCACATGTTTGCCAGCTATTTTCTGCGGACGGCAAATGTGAAAAAGCAATTTGTGGTTGTTGTCAAATCGGTGTGGAATACGTATGGGTGGCAGCAATGACAGACACAGTAGTGAACTCATTTCGCACGCTGAAAGACCACCCCAGGAGCGTGTCTTTCGCTTCTGCCCCCACAATCACACGACGTGAGTGTTCACACCCTCCTCTATTCCAGCACTGCAAAACGGTTTTGCTTTTCGAGTAAATTTCACATTTCAAAGCTGGTCTTTCAGCCAATTGATTGGCTAAAAGGCCATCTTGAGCGTTAATGGCTTTTTCCCATTTTACAGTCCTTCAGATTCGCTTTTCCTAAAACCAGTGGCGATTGCAGCGCCGTGGATAGACACGACCTGCTTTTGGTCAAATTATGGTACTGACCGTTGCAGTGATTCCCAAACTTTTTCTTCATAACACCAAAAATCGCTTATCAGAAAGTAGGTTTCACCCAAAAACCGCACATGTGAAAATCCTCATGTATACATGTTACCGTATGGTGCCGTTTATAACATAAAAGAAATAATACATCCAGGGTATACATGTACAATTAGGACAATCAGGCAGTTTAGTATACCATGGTATACTATTCAGATTTCTTTTCATTCCCTGCGGTTATGGTATACTATTTGAATCTTTTTTTTTCACCGCTGGGTACGTCAAATCACTTACTTTCACCTGTAAAAATGCCTCCAAAACGAAAGGCAATTTCGGCTTCTGATAAGCTTAAGGTCCAATACTATACCAGTGGTACACTATACACATACAGGACATGTAGGCCCAATTCATATACCGTGGTATATTAAAAGGATCTCATTTGAAGGTTAAAAAACCGTTTTTCCATATAGTATACCATGGTATTATAATCAGCACTGTATGGTAGGCCTACTGATCTTCGTAGTTACAGTAGCTAGCTGGGCATCGCTAAATCTTATTTGAAAAACATCATAAAACGTCGTGTTTTTGCTATAGCACAATGTAATGTAAATTGTTTTTGGTGATAGACCAAGTTATATGTTATATATCGTGTGTCGATAAGGATCAAAGGACTTTGTAAAACTTAATTGTTGTATATAACATGTTTGATCTACAATGGTAAACTTGTTATGAAACGTCCACTATTGGGGGTCAAACAATCGACTTTTTCTAGACGTCGTTTATGCATGGCCCCTCACTGCAGCAATGCAGTCTCAAGTAATTTCCATGACTTTGCCAAATAAAACAATACGTGGGCCCTACCTGTTTTTTGTGTGTGGTCAGAAAATCTATTTGACGACACGATAAAAGTCTACGACCGTGGCGATCGCACTCACAGCCAACGAGGAAAACGTCAACGATGGTCAAGAAGACTAAGCTGACCACCGAAACAGACCCTCCTATTGGTCGATAATAAATTAAAGAAATTTTACGGCGTATAGGAATGCCATTCGGCCTTGATAAACGGCGGATTCTTGGAAAATTCTTCGCAAATTAAATTCGAGTGAATGGACATCGGTCAGTCCGGACAATGGCCGTGGGTGGGGTCAATCTCGGGAGGGGCTAGGATTGGCGGGTGGTCAAGAGAGCAGTTTCTGTCAGAGCACAAACGTTCGAAAAGCGTCGTTAAGTGCCTCGACCGTCGTAATTACTTGAGGCGTGTATACATAACACTAAAGTCGGATCAAAGAAATGGGGCGAGCTGAGCTACATGTACACTGTACTTGTATTTTCATAGTAGAAAATGAAAATGGCTCAGAACACTTTGACCGGCCTTGAGGTCAGTGGTCAACAAACATCACGCCAACCTCCATGGACACTAGCTGTCATAGAATAAAATGGCGTTTTGTGCTTTCTACCGAAAATCAAATTTGCGGACGATGATTTGGCGATCAAATGTTTGACTGGCAATGATGGCCACTCGACAGTCGAACAGACATTACTGACCAAGTCTGGAGGGGAATAGAAAGGGATGATAATGTATGAAATATTGAATTCGGGGGCGGAAAGAATATGTTACATGTACAGTTCAGTGGGCAAAAAACTTGGCAGAGTATAAAAATTGCTATTCACAGGTAAATTAAAAAGTATACCGTTGTAAACGTACCTGTAATATTACGCAACAAAAGCAAAACACATTTCAAAATTAAGAAATGACTTTAAAAAAATAAAATCGAACCCTTTCTTAATTTTGCAAACGGTTTTTGCTTTCGAAAGCTGCACTATTTTTCAATTGCTTCGAAAAATATGCTATACAGTGGGCAAAAAAAAATATTGGCAAAGTATGAAAATTGCTGTTTACATGTATATTTAAGACAGAGTTGTAAACGCATCTCTATTAAATGTATATTACATGCATTTACATTACACCGCATGTAATAAAAGCAAGAAAATCTTCGCGCAAAATTAAGAAAGGATATCTTTAAAAAAATAAAATCGAATTTTTCACTGCCAAAACAGTTGTTTTAAAAAGTTCTTTCTTTCATAAGTTTGCGAATCTTTTTTGCTGCTCTTACATAAACTGTACAATGTACAGTACTTGTGAACAGAAAGTTTCATCTGTGCCAATATTCGACTGCATATTATTGAAAATATCCCACTACTATATTTGAAAGTTATGAAAAAGTAGCTTTCGAAACCTCATTTTTCTACATTATCAATTCTTGTTGACAAGTCGAACCCACATACATGTACATGTACATGTATAGCAGGGAATCGCTAAATTGTGTTTGTAAAATACCTCAAATACAATTTAAACTCTTCGTTTTTAAAATTACGATATAATAATATTATCTGCTAATTGTTGTTTTACTTGAGATACAACTGTAAAGTTGGCATTTTCTTGTCGCCATCATGAAAATAACGCAATTGAGTTCTTTTACATTCTAGAACATCATGCCATTTTGGAATCTCACGTTCTACGGTTGCCATGGTTGCTTCGTGCGCCACCCCCGCGCGCATGGGCACGTGACTCCATTCGACCAATCAGCGCTCCGTCTGATTTATCCCTACTCAGAGGTCGTTCAAAACAACGTCCAAGGCTTGAAGGGAAGATAGGAGTTCACAAAAGGCACGACATAGGATAAACAATTGTATACACTGTGGCTGTGATCGATTTTGAACAAAATTCAAACAAGTTTACGCATAATACGAAGGACTCAATTACAGAAAGACGGTTCTGCAAGTGGCACTCACTTTCGCAGATAATATATGTATGCCATAAACTGTATGTGCTGGCTGTTATGGCTCGTAACAAATTATTCAAAATGGCGCAGCAGTAGCATTGCCAAATGCCAAAAAGCGATATGGTGCCATGGTGCCATGGTCGATAAACACTGAAAATCGTATGCTGGCAAGGGCTTTTTTATTTTTCAAAAAAAAAAAAAGTAAATTGATCGAAATTTCTGAGTGGTTTAACGCGTTCAGGCTTCAGTTAGTGTCTGCTTACGGCATATTATTTTTCAGCAAAATTGATTTTTGCTCCCCAAAACTTTGCAGTATACAGTAGATCTCAGTTACTGCTGGTAAACTCAAAGTTTTCCCGATGACGTCATTGCCCCTCTTTTTAAAGCGCAATTATTTTAACTTAGGCTAATGAGAATCAATTCAATTGGGAAGCAAGTATAGTTGCTATTAAATTGATTTCTCTTATAATTATTAATTAAAAACCGCTCAGGAAATTGAGCTCATTTAAATGAGATACTGTATATAACAATTTCAAGCATTACATCATCATCTTGGGGGGTAAGCCAAACGCTGATAAATGATGACGTCGCCAACAAACAAATTTAGTATAAAGCCTTGTTTTTCATATTATTACTTCATTGTGCTGATTTTATGAGTTAAAATGCATTATTTTTAATCCAGATTTGTTGCTCAATTTCGAAAAGTATTTGGTCAACGATTATGTCGCCATTTGCAATGGGGTATGGGGGATAATATTGGAACATCCAAAATAAAAAGTATGCAATGACAATCATTCGGTTCACAATTGTATTAATCAAAGGATGCACTTCGGTATAACTCCTGCTCCAGCATAAACACTATGTAAAGTGGGCTTTTCCTGCCGGTTCGTAGGCTGGCAGAGATTGCCTGGCGGTCAGGGGCCCTGAACCAAATGACTGATACAAAATATTGGTCCTCGTAATTAACAGTTGTTCAGTAATTTTCGTAATGAGGGTAGGACTATGATCACCATGTCATTATTGTTTAATTGTCCCTAGCACTCATTCCCATTTTTTCAAAATGTATAATTGTAAATATAAAGTTGGCGTTGATTACCTATCAAGGTCAATTAATATTAACGTGTTGTTTGTGAAGTGTGAAATCCTTATGGGGAGATTTACCTAACTGTCAGTTTTAAACTTACAAAATTGTTAGGTACATGTATATTTACTGATCTCAATTTTCGGATTCCATCGTGTTTTCTTGGGATCGACAAGCACGAAATTGTCTATTAAACAATAATCGAAGCCATAGCAACACCGCATTTGGTTCATTGTTTATCTAGCGACGAGCTTGCGTAAATACGGATAAAACTAACAAAGTAGAAGGCAAATGCAAAAATCCCATCTCAAAAATCGTTTATTTTTAGCGGAAAATCCATTAAAAGATCAATAGTAAGTTTTAGCATTGTGTCCGAACTAACATTGCATAGTTACATGTGCCTGCATTGAATCCAACAG
Organism: Kryphioiulus occultus; assembly: GCA_034687865.1. NCBI lineage: Eukaryota > Metazoa > Arthropoda > Diplopoda > Julida > Julidae > Kryphioiulus > Kryphioiulus occultus. The sequence goes on from JAQGAF010002634.1 coordinate 13,894, forward strand.
GTCTTCAAAACCTGATATGGGCGATGTTTGTTTGGCAATATAGAATAACAAGTGGCCAAATTGCAAACTGACAACAAGATAACCCTACAGGGACCACTGTTATGTCATTTGTATTTGCACTTGTATAGCACAATAGTTTATCTAATGCTTTCCTCAGTCACTAACTTCATTCCAAGACATTTTAACATGAAATTAAACTGTTGTCTAAATATTTTCTGATATGTAAATAGCATTGCCATTTCATACAACTTTGGACAGTGATAAAAATAAATATTTGGGTTCACTTCGGTATTGACCCTGCTACAGCATAGACACAATGCAAAAATGGGCTTCTCCTAACGGCTCGAGGGATGGCAGTGTTTGCCTGGTGGTTAGGGGCAGCTAACCCAGAAATTACATTATTAGTTTAGTTTATTTTAGGTTAGGTTAGGTTAGGTTAAACACAAAAAACACAAATAGGAAAGAAAAAGGGATAAATTACGTAAACTAGGACAGGTATCATTCTTGTATACTAGGCAAGTAGAATTGAAATATAAATGTTGTGTACATTTGGAGCAGGGCATATTTCGAAGTATTTCCTAATGAAATTTATGAGAATACATTAATGAAAGGATAAATTTCCCTAGTCTATTACGAGCTCGTAAATACATGTAGACTATTAAAGTTTAGTTTCTAAATTCAAGAAAACATCATTGTGTCAAAATTCACGTCATGTGTCACATGGTTGTACCAAAGTCATGTAATGCTTATTATTTTTTATAAAAAAATGTCATAAGATAGATTGTTTGAGGACGAAAACAGTGGCGCCCTCTAAGGATTGCATCAAGCCTACGGGGCCCAATTAGCTAACATCATTTGCTACCCATTATTTGGAAAGAAAAAAATAAGCAAAACAATTTGTTAGGATTCTATGATGGAATGAAGAAACAGCAGTGCACGTCCAAAATGTATCCCTTCGTTAAAGAAAAAATGGCTATCGGCAATGAACCTAAATTAAGATTTGTGTTCATCATACAGTGTAACTACTGTACATGTATAATGCAGGGTGATCGTAAAATCCTAACTACTACGACCAAATTCTGGGAAACGTTTGGTTCACAAAATGGCCATCTTGATTGTTTTCCTATGTAGATGCCATTTTCTATTCTAGTGATTACAGCGCCGCCTGCTGCCACTCCTTGTTAACAAACCCTATTATACGTAATATCAACAAGCAAACATCCCCAGGAGATTTCAGATGATGTTTACATCATCAGAATGTTATAGAAACATAGCAAGCTAATGTTTCATGAAGTTTCCCAAAACAATTTTGAATATTTAACACGTAGCCATGCATTTCCAAATGGATGTACAAGTACATGCAATAATAGTAAACAGCCCATGGGCAAACTTTTCACAATGTTAGCTTTAACCATCTCAGAGCCCCATGCTGCTAATTAAACTTATTTTTGTGGGTTGATTTTAATTACGTATCTCTTTTAGTCCATTGATTAAATGCTACGCAGGCAGACTTAAACCATACAAAAACATCAATATCCCAACTTGAGTGGCAGCTCTGCCAGGAAATGAAAACTTAGAGAATTACCTCAGGGTTTAAGACATTGGATAGATTACACTTCTAGTACAAAATTGGAAAAAGAAACGATATCTTAAAATGTAATCTGTATTAATATTCCATCAGTGTGGGATTTCATGATTAAAACGAAACCAATATGTTTTTTTATAATCCCCAAACTCCTTGGAGGCTACTACCTAATTTCCCTTGCTAGTCATCCTTTTGGCTCTACTTGTACTACTGTAAATCCTGGTAACATGCCAGTATACAATTTTGTAAACAAGTTCTTGCTCCTTTATTTCAAACTTATTTCCAATGAAATGGCTCCTCAACGTGTATAATTTACAGTTCGTGCTGTAAAAAACTTAAATGTAGGAGCTTATGGGAAAATTAGAGAAAACTCAAGGTGATACTTGAAGGACACAAAAAAGTCACGTCATTTCATATGCAACTTGTCCATTCCATCATCACAATCGCCCTATTTTTAATTAAATTATTTGAATGAAAAAAACCCTGTTTCATGATCCTGAAAAACCTTGAAAAATTAGGGAATTTCGTTTTCATAAATTAGTAGTCACCATGCCCTACCTAACTTATCCTAATATAAACTAGCCATATAAACATAGCTTCATTATTTTGCCTGCCTTAACCGTAGGCAATCACTGTCAGCCTGCGAGTCATTAGGAGAAGCCCACTTTTTCATTGTGTCTATGTCAGAGCAGGGCAGCAGCAGGGACTATACACCCATACCTCTTTATACGGCTTTTTCGCTATAACGGCATTTTTGATTTATGGCTGTTTTTTTACAGCCAAAAAAATCGCTATACCGGCCATTACGAGCCAAAGGTCATGCATAACAAAACGGGGTTACCTGAAGACTCATTTGAGCTAGTCTAGTAGTTATCACGTCATTACAATCTGTAGTTGAGGATGTCCCTGTTTTAAAACATTGGTCCACATTTTGTTGTTTTGCTTCTTTTAGCTCAATAAACTTAATACTGCGTTCATCGAGTTGATCCTGACGAAGAACTCAAGTGTTAAAATGCTATTCAGAATTTCAAAAGTAAGCAAAAACAACAAAACAACAGAATTTTGACCAATCTTTTAAACCAGGACCATCCACAACTGTGGATATACAGTAGTTACGTACTGTATGTCGTGCAAATTTCCAGACTCTGATTAGAACTATTCTTCAAGATTGTAATTGGTTCGTTATGTGTATATTGTATACAGTACATGTACCGGTATGTACTTTTAAAATATGTCGTGGTAGTGTTACAATTGTTTTGCTTTAATTTTTTTTCGTGAAATTGGAACGGATATTGCATGTTAATTTAACATGGGTTTATATGCTAAAACATGACTCGTTATACAGCATTTCGCTTTACGGCCTACTTTCCAAGAACCTATCTAGGGCGTAAAGCGTGGTATGGGTGTATGTAATACAGACAAAGTAATGACAAAGTACTGACAGTGTTGTCAGTTTCATAGTTGTTTTCTCTTGCATCTATGATATATCGTTGTTTCATGCATGCATTTTGAGTTACATACACGACTGTTCTTTTAATTTGCTTTAACAAGGCCTGTTTTCTCTTTTAATATACTATAGCATCTAACCAGCATGTTACCAGGCATGACAAGAAGGGTTAAAAATCAATTTTTCGTATAAACTTCCTTTATACTTTATACTACTATGTCATAAAACCATAAAACCAACCGTTTTCGAGTTGCATATCAATTTAAGAGGCACATACTGCATCAAACAAGACCATCGTCTTATTTCAACTTTGCTTAATTCACGCCAAAACTAATTTCGTCCAAAGTGGATCTTTTCTAGTGCTGTTTTATTATGTTTGCGCCTTCTTGTCACGCAGTTTGAAACAGCCTGCTTTTCGATTAAATCTCGAAATCCCTCGAATTATACTTAAAACGTGTTCCCTTTATTATTCATATTTTTATTCTTCCGAAATAATCCACTTACTCTCTCTGTCTCTCCATCTCACTTATAAACGCTTCAACACCTATGAAATTGGCACTCGTATCACGTTTATTTCTCGGCCATAGCTTTATTACCAGGGAATGAAATCCTAATAAAAGTGGGCGAGATACTAACAACAGAAAAGGCAGTTCGTACGCCATGTTTATATCCATAGTCGTGTTTTGTATACAATATACAATCATTTCTATGGCGAAACTCGCGTACATTGAATTTACCGAAATCCCTCTATTGAACAGGCTGTCTTTCTTCATCTTGTTATTTAGTTTTTTATCCATTTGGGGTATTGATCTGTCACATATCCAGTTATTAATCCCATTGAAGGTACTGACATAGGGACTCAGAGCGCAGTTTTTGTATACATTTCATCTCCAAAGCCTACCGGCATAAAAACCCCACAAGTCTTATCTTATCAGCGAAGTATGGTACACAAAACGATCAATATGTGTTTTTTTTAATTAACTAGAAATGGTAAACAGTTGCCGGATATACATGTACTTCGATTTCGGCCCAACTCCAAATTGACACAAAAAATATACCCCGTATTTCAAGTCTATTTGTCGCAAGAATGACACCTTTCTTAGCTTTTTGTTGTTTTCTTTTCCTTTTTTGTGATTTTTTTTGAGTTAAACCAAACTTTAGCCCATAAAAAACAATAATGAAGCTAATGATATACTGTAGTCACAGTATCAAGTGTGCCACAATTCTCTCAAAAACATATTTAGTAATAATAATAATAATGAAACGCCATAGGTGAATAGTAGGTACATATCTCAATGATGGACTTTACGAACATATTTTATTGTAAAACTACCCTAAATAATGGATTTTAGATATAGGCCTACGTGTCTTGTAAGGATTTTTTTGGAAATAATAATAATAAAGAAATTGTTGACGGATTATTTATGTAAGCTTGATAAAATAGATCACCAATAATTTAGTTTTAGACCATTTTGAAAACTTCAGAATTATTAATATCGACACAAATTAACTACATACACGAAACTCGAATAAAAATGATATGATAATACCTGTAAATAACGGATTGTAGGTGTAATCTTTCCAAACCTTTCTTCAAGAAATATTAATAACAAAGGAAACACTGGAGAATTGAATATTTTAAACTAAATCACCAATAATGCATACATTAAGATTATTTTAGGGCAAAAAATGCTGAATTTTAGGAGAATGGTAAAGTTGATTATTGGGTCAATCACTTTTGTGCTGACTTCTCAGAATTATAACGAAAAAACACAAAATGCAATTTTAATACTGAAAAATTCCAAGTTTCAATTAAAATACCCTGAGTACATGCGTGCAGTACATCCCTGAGCACAGGGTGCGCATAAAGTCCAATCCTCATAAAAAAATTTAAACTTAGTTAAATACAATAAAATTCAATATAAAAACAAATTTTGGAAACAGGTAGAAGAAGTAGATTTTTATTTCATGTATTCAATCGATAGCATCGAAAATGGCGGCTACATAGAAAAACCCTCAAGATGGCCACTGGTGTCATGTGACCAAATCGCCAATCAGTGTTCCTCTCCAGACTCCAAGCCCAAACCTCAGTGTTTCTGAATGCCACGAGTTTGAAGTGCGCTTAACAATGTTGTGTTTGAGTTTCCATTCAACCATCAAATTTTTCATTTGCGTCATTAAAACACCCCAGCAACGCGAAAATTGTTAAAAACATCGATTTTTGGGCCAATCAAACCACCTCCTACGACGTTCTCTGCGACAGTTTATTTACCCAAAATCAGCCCTGACAAGACACCTAATCGCAGTTGTCAAAAATGATTTCGGTTCATTTAACTAAAACACGACGACTGTATGGGAATCGGCGTAGGTGTCGCAGCTAGGATTCGTGTGATTTCCATGTTGATTACCGAGCCTGTCATTGTTTCGTGAAAGTGCCCCGAAATCATTCGTGACGGGAAACCTGTGCAGAAACATGCAGTATCATTAAATATGTACGGTTTATAAACGACATATTCTTGTCAACTAAATGGCGTTTTGGCCTCATCATAAATATCGTATTTGTGATATCCATAAGATATGACGTAAAGACAGACGTTACCGTCCGTATCAAGTTAAGAATGGACTTTCCACCCTGCCCTCTATCGGCATTCTAGAGAAGATTAAATACTTGTCTACTGCTGCGTAATATAGTTCCCATAAATACATGAAATTAGAAATTAAAGCAGACGTATTAATACATTCCTAAATACATGTATATGTATATGTAAATCCAAGTGATCAGGTTCCAAACGTTCACCAGAGGGCTGAGTGAAAAGTCAACTCTTAACCTGACATGTATTTGAGATTACATTTTCATACCAGTTAGAGGGTCACTCAGAGTTCCCCCAGGAAACTTTCATTAGGAAACGGCAAATTTAGGTGCGATTTTTAAACTGAAAATTGCATTATTAATTTCTTCCACAGAATTACTCGCCATCTATTGATTTTTGTGCTAACCAATAACTATCTAAGCTTATATGTAAAATGTGTCATTAATTTGTCGAATTTCCCTGACATTTTCAAAGAAAACCATTTTCCATGACATTTCCAGGCTTCAAAACCAATATCCCTGACCACCCTGACCACTGAAAATGGAAGCACATGCTAATTCAAGGAATGCTATATTATTACTCCAGGATATAGAACACAAATTTCATAAGAAAACAGCAAATTTAGATTAGTTTTTAATAGCCATTTTCATTATTAATTTCTTCTACAGAATTGCTCGACATGTCTTGATTTTTGTGCTAACCAGTAACTAGTATACAGTATGTGAAATGCATCATTAATTTATTGAATTTTCCTCTTTTTAAAACCAAATTTATTTCCCCTAAGTTTTCCAGGCTTTTCCAATTTCATTGACATTTCCAAGTTTTTCATGCTCTTTTTTGTGTTAACCAATAACTATAACTATATGTAAAATGTATTATTAAAACCTATAACAATATAGTTGAGCTCTTGATGTTGATGTTTAATTAATTTATAATTTACGGTATTAAAAACAATCATTAATCTGTTGACATTCCCCGACTTTTTTGCAATTCCTTTTTTTTAAGGTATGGGAAAAAATCTTCATATTGATGGTATGCAGTTGTCGGTATGTATCATAATGCAATTTAAAATCCATAGTGAAAACAGATGATGTCCTGACGTGATACTTGATTTTTAATTAATTTTCAAGGTTCCCCCCACTATGATGGCTTCCAAACGCGTGTATCCATATAAGAACACCCTCAATGTTTTAGAATATGTTCAGCCAAATGAATAAATTTCTGATAGCAAAACCGCTAAATTTCCACCCTAATTGATGTCAATTAACAAAGCCATGAAAACCTCGCTGTATACAGTAAGTAAAGTAGCTTATCCACATTTCTTTGCAAATGCGCATTTTACGTCACGTGAAGATAATAATAAAAGGAGTTAGGAAGCTGAAATGATAGATAGACGGAGCCCTTAAAAGCCGATTATATCTTAATTCATCTGTCTTAGGAACTAGAGCGATATTTCAGATGAGCCTTAATTATGAGAGAATTTCCTCGCATAGGGCATTTACTAATCAGGATTTTGAGTCGTCATCTTAATGGAGTTAATCTGTTTGGACGTTGATGAAGACACCACAAGTAGTGACAAAACCGTATACAGTACATGTATTTAGTTGTTTGGTGCACAACCAATTTCAAGACTTCACGAAAATACAAATAAATCGTCCATACATGGTCATGGTGACTACTAATATTCTAATATTTCTAAGTTCAAAAAATATATTAGAGAGTTTGCGCTACACGTAAAACGTGGACGTGACGCCAATCTTTTTTAGCATTGCTGATGAATGGGAGAAAATCACGTGACATTATCCACGTGCGCGTTCACGGTCAAAAACGGCATTTTCGACGTGAAAATGAGCAAACTCACGT
>JAQGAF010002635.1:0-21377 GCA_034687865.1 Kryphioiulus occultus
TGCCCCCTGGCGTTGGTGATGGGCCCAATAGGTGCGAAAATAGGCCAACGTTAAAAATTCCACAAACAAACAAACAGCTTTCTTACAGGACCTACCATCATCGTGGCATATCCCTTTTCGACAAGAACGCTAGCTGTCGAAGTATAATTAACTTGGTGTGTGTGTTTAATCTCTGTCTGTAACGGACCTTTACCAAGCCATTTTAAACCGACTTATAACCAGTATAGCATGCTGATACGTATCTTAATTTTGCAGAGCAATTGATTGTATATTAGATAATGGATGGATGTAGCTTCCGTCACGTGTTTACCCTTACAAGAATTTTAAGTATAATTTTAGTTAATTTCTAGTCTCCAGTAGGTAACAAGATATTTTTATGGTGTATTATTTATGTATAAAAATTTGCGACCGTAATGTAAAAGAAGCCTATGATGCATGACTTCTTTAAGGTTCCATTATTGGTTGTTGAAAGATTTCCTTTATATCCAATTCCAATGTACATGTAGGTTTCCAATAGGTTTTCAAAATGTTGCACACTGTAAGGTATCCCTCAGAAACCTATGATACTGTAGGTATTTTGTGCACCCGATAAGACTTATTTGATACATGTTGAAACACGTTTCTGATATCAAAAAAATACAAGAAATGGAAAACCTACCTACAGTATACTAACAACTTTAAAAATGCAGTAGAATCTTTGTATGTTGACTACCCAGGGGAGTGTCTCAAACTGGCTCAACATAAGGAGGTGGTCAACATACGGAACGAGGCTTGTACTGACGCAAAATTTTGATTCTGTGACCTGCATGTACTGCAAGGACTAACTATTTACAGTAAACATTCATCATTCATGAATGTTTCATAAATAATCTTATTAAAATGTTCATAATACAGTACCAGTATTACTAATGTGCATCAAATTTATCTAGTAATTGCGTCTTACTGTACAGAGGTACTGGAATTTCACTCCATGGATCAAAATACAGTAAATAAACGTATTTTGCCATAAGTGCATTTGCTATTCTATTCTTAATTTCCCATCATGTTTCGTCTGTGAGGAAGACCACTCGATAGGGTTAAGTTGTTTATAAGTACCTAGACAAGTAGCATAAACTACCTTGTATAAGCATTTTTGGTTGGGGGTGAATGATCCAACAATATGAACCCCTTTTAACATTGAAAATCTGTGACTTCGGCGCTGCTGACGTCATTGATTGCTCCACAAATTCAGTTTTAATGTAGTTATTGAGAAACAGGATTTCCTATAGTCTTGAAATCTCGGGAAGGCAACGTCAAACCGTATCTCTAACGGAAGCTGAACCTTAGGTTAATTAACTGGGGAAAACGTACCATTTTGCGAAATTTCGCTTGGATGAAACTTTTTTCGAAATGTTTGCTTTCGTTTCGTTGGAACTTGCGTGTTTAGCAATTCCAGGGGCATTAGCATTCGAGAAAACTACATGTAGCGCAAATAGTTTCGTAAAAATGTAGCATTATAATAAACAAAGTTGTAAACCCGTATTGTATAATAAATAAGGCTGTAAACCCCTAAATCAACTCTTTGAATAAACTGAAACAGATATCCATTTAGGATCGGTATGGCTGTACGGAAAATTAGTTATCAATGTTAGCGTTATCATAAAATCAATATACGAAGCTTGCTTTAAACCACGTATTGTCTGTACTTCGGAATAAGCCCTGCTCCAACATTTACACAGTGAGAGTGGGCTTCTCCTAATGACACGTAGGCTGGCAGTGATTGCCTGTGTATTCGGCGTGATTACTGACCAAGTTCATATAAGGAAAATACGCGTAAAATCCAGTATTTCTGTTGTAGATTTTGTAAAATTTTGCCTATGCCGTTCCATTAGTCATTAGCACATGTTACATACACATGTGTTAGTAAAATATTTTGTTAATGAGCTGGTTGCTACAATCCATAATTTATAATTAAATTAGTAGTTTTTTTGAAAAATTACGCATATGGCGTTGTATCGTTATAATACTAGATAAGCCCACCAAATATTTGTTTAAATATGTACATTTTAATTTTTTGGTACGGGTTTAAAAAAATTATTATGTTCAGTACATAATTCCGTGGGTGTCAGAAGTTTGAAGACCACTGTTCTAAAACATTCTAACATTAAATTAATACTAGGTTAATCATTTTTACATATTATAAATCATAATACGACTTAACATATTGTTGAATCGTATTATAATACATAATTTACCTGAATTCGGTTACTTAATAAAATGCGTTACTAAAATATAATTATTGAACTGTTTGTCAGAATTCATAATTTGTGATTAAATAATAGTTTTTTGGGAAAAAAATCATCGTTATTATAACATACCCTTTCACCAAATTTCAGTGTAAATACAGTATGTACATTCCATTTTTTTTTCTGGTACGGGTTTTAAAGAATTATTACTTTTAACACAGGGTTCGGTGTGCATCAGAAGTTTGATGACCACTGTTATAAAACATTCTAACAGTAAATAAATACTAGGTTGTAATACTCATTTCAACATATTGTAAATCATAATATGATTTAAAATATTGTTAAATGATATTATCATAAATAATTTACCTGAATTCGGTAAAAAAAACTTTCTTTTAACCCCTACCACACGGTATTCAGTTACTGATAGTCTATAGGGTACTGAGTTGAATTGAGTTGAAGTGGTTTTGAGCAATAACTTCCCGAGAAGCGGTTTTTGGGTGATGATTAAGGTAAAGGTTTGGGAAGCACTGGACTAAAGATTATTTCATTTTCACCTCACTTTCACTAAAACCATTTTCACCTGGCTGAAGAACCAAAGAATTCCCAGGATTTCGTGTTAATTACTGGGTAAAATGCAAATATCTAAAGGAAGTTTGCGCAAAACTTTTGGACTTAACGAAGCATCTCATCTGCAGCAAAGATTAGGCTGCACGTGTTGAATTCAGGAAACCCCTCTGTTCATTGATTTGCGAATTTCACGCTTTTTTGCCTGATTAACTTGCGAACCAGATGAGTTTAGCGAATGCGGTTGCATGTTTCGTAGTGGAAGGGGTTTCTCACACGAACATATTTCACAGACCATCTGGTTGAACTCGTTTACACATCGTTTCCTGCCAGATTGGCAATGCCAAGCGTTAATGACCAGTAACGTAAACAGACGATCGATGCGCAACCCGCTTACATTCCAGAAAATCGATGTCTTTGCCCCTGCCTAAAATACAGTTGATTATAAAACGCACGCTTTTTCCCTTTGACAATACCCAATTAACCCTGGAGGTTGAGCAATTATCTCCCTTTTACAAGTAGTGGTAGTTAGTTACGAGATCGAAATTTAGATAGAAAATCAGGTTTGAATAAAAGTATCATTTGTTCAATGAGCCACGTTCTGCAGGATTCGGCACATGGCTCAGTGACAAAATTGTCTCCTTTTCAAGTTTTCCCAGCCACAACTCCAACATGACAGACATTTACATTAGGAATAAACACGCCTAAAGCATATACACAGAGTTGAATGTGAGCAACTGTACAAGTTTGAAACTTTCAGAAAAAATATTTATACTGGACAGTAGTAATCGTTGTTGCCCAAGTTGCCAAAGTGTAAAAACTCGAATCAGCATTACAAATACAAATACAGTATGTTTGACTTCCAATTAAGTGCTTCTCATTTTGTTTACCAATGTTTCCTAATTTTTCGCACTAACGACCCCTTTTAAAACACATACATGTACAGTACGTATTTCATCAAAAATCGGTAAACATAACATACTGATAGTTATTAATTTTACTTCAAATTTTTGCCTTCATTTTACAAACAAATAAATTGCGTAAAAGTGTCTAAAAGTGCCTGATTTACAAATAGAAATAGCTAATATGCTGAATGGACCTGATGACAGGAGATCAAAACGAGGATTTTGAGGACTTATATATATATAATAAAAACTTTGAAAAAAAATTACCAAAAAATGCAAGTCCATTGACGAGAAACTTTTCAACACTATTTCACAAAAATGTTGTAGTCTCATTTCTATGAAATATGGCTTTGTCATGTTATTAATTAAGGAAACACCGCAGACCAACATTTTTTGAAAAACGTTACTTAAAACATGTTACTTAAAATGTAGGACTATCTTAAGTGCATTTTCTAAAAAGTATTTTTATAAACGATAAAACGATGGGAAAATTGAGAGGTTTTAAAAAGGAAGGATCACAATAATGGATTTAAAGAATATTTAAGCAATTTCCGAAATATAGGCTATATAACGACAGTAAAGCTATAGGTGAAATTTATGGGAAAATTGAACTAAATTTGGTGGGGTTTAGCCCACGTTTCTTCAAAAAAAAATGCTCGGTAATATTAATCATTCATCATAATTTTAAGGGAAAAACTTAAACAAAATTGGTGGATTTTGACTCACACTTCCACAAACAACATTTAGTAATATTAATAATTTATCAGAGGCGAAATTTTGGAAGAAAAAAACGACAGACGTGATGAATTTTAAGTGTACTGTGCAAATGTAGTTGATAATTCTAAAGAACCATTCTATCAAGTATGAATCTTTTTATTTTATTTGTAAACCCCCCTGGAACCTCCACTGTTCTTTCGATAGACGATTCAGCTAATTATGAATTTATGCAAATGTCATAAAGCTGTTGACATTGTTTCAGTATTTCATATATTAACTTGTTATACATGTATCTTCAATAATAACCCTGTTGATAACAAAAACACATGCCAGAGTTGAACGTCCCATGGTTTTTGTTATAGGGAATAAAAACCAACTTATCTTAAAATGACCTTTTTTTATTAATCACTAAACATCACCACTGTACGTTATGAAGTTCATGAGCTTGTACTGAATTTGTTAATACGAATGTTTTCCTCTTGTGAAATACTGTATGTTATCTGTTTGATTCTGTTTCCTCTGGTCAGCTTTCTTATTATCCAAATATAGCAACGAAATTTTTATTGATCAATCAAGGGGCGATGTTAATGATCTGTATTTCCATTTCTGGAAAAGCGTTTAGGGATCAGTGATGCTAGGAAAAGGAAATGACATTTAAATTTTCTTGTATGTATCAGTTATCTCGATGACGACCGTATAATGAAGTATTGGCATTGAAACGGGATTACAGTCTTATCTCCGTAACATGGACCTCATTATTAAAATCAGTGAAATAATTGGCGACACCTTGCCATATCTAATTAGTTTCACAATTTGAACATTGGAAGTCGACAGCAGAAGTCGAGCCAAGGAAAATGAATTTTTCATGCAATCATTTTCTAGCACTGGTTATTCATGGCTGTTTTATCTCCCAGAAATCCCAAGTAATTGACATTGCCAGATATATCTGTACCATTTCTGTTCGGAAGTTTAAAATGTGTGGTGAGTAACCGTTTTTCCTGTTTCCTGTTGATTTCCAACTTCCAGAGAAGCGTTTTTTTTGTTTTTTTGAAAAAAATTCAATCCAACATCACAATATTGCTGGCAAAATATAGAAAAAAGCAAACAAATCAGGTGCATAAATTCATGGAGCGAAGTAAATTAATGCACCAATTTTGCATAGTACATAAAATCTAGTTACTTTAGCCCAGAATGTTGACATGTGTATGTGATAAGCGCCACTAATTCCATTAAGGCCACAGGGCATCCTAAACCCCATTGAAAATTCTAAGAAATTTGTTCTGTGGTTATTAATTGACAAATAGGCTGTATGTTTGCCAAGGGGTTAACAACTCCTGGAAAATTGGGTACACCTGACTACAGACTTCTGGAATTTTTCCGGTCTTCGAGGACTTCAGTATAACTTCACAGACTGCAATGACTACAGTAGGACTCTAATGGGACTTCAATGGCTTTTAAGGAGTTCAATGACCTTTAAGGACTTCCTGACTTAATAGCCCAATCCATACACGTATTATGCATAGCATTTTTGGGAAGTTAAAGGAGTTCCACGTGCTTTTCTTGGAGTCCCGTTGAAGTCCTTAGTCTGATGGAAGTCTCACTCAAGTCCATGTAGTCTCATTGAAGTCCCACGTGCTCATATTGAAATTCGTGGAGTATCACTTAAGTCTTGAAGTCGTTGACGTCTAATAAAATACAAGGAGTCCGCGCTCTGACTTTAACAGTAATTTCACGAACTTCACCCTAGATTTGAATGATTTCACCCCAGACTTAAATGACTTCACTCCAGAGTCCAAGATTAAATCACTTCATCTCAGACTTGGACGACTTCACCTTGGACTTGAATTACTTCACCTCAGACTTCAATGGCTTCACCCCTTGAACGACTTCACCCCGGACTTGAACGACTTCACCCCGGACTTGAACGACTTCACCCCGGACTTGAACGACTTCACCCAAGACTTGAACGACTTCACCCAAGACTTGAACGACTTCACCCAAGACTTAAACGACTTCACCCAAGACTTGAACCACTTCAACCCAGACTTAAACGACTTTACCCCAGACTTAGACGGGATCACCCCCGACTTAGACGACATCATCATCCTAGACATGAACGATTTCACCTCAGACAAGAACGACTTCACCCCAGACTTGAATGACTTCACACCAGAGTTCAATGATAGTTCTGTAACCCCTCGATTTTTGTTTTATCAAGTTTCGATTTCTGCCCAAAGATGTCATCAGATATATGTTCATGTAGCATTCCAAACTACAGATCATACAGATGATAGAAAGAAGACTACTGCTGCAATAAGTCCTCGCACATGTATCATACAGAATACAGAACTGTGTTCGTAGATTCCAAGCACTCGCATTGAATTTTGACATGTTCGTGCGATTCATGTCCAAGCGTTAATTACACTTGGAATGGCTCAAAGAAAACGAATCTTGATTCTGATTCTCATTCAGCTTGTCAAAGCTGTCCCACACCCAATTCATTCGTTTCATTGTCTGGTTGGGCATAAAAAAACGTACAAGATATGACAAAGTTAACAAGCCCACCAAACCTTGAAGTGCAAATCTTATCCTTCTGTCCGCTTGAATGGCAGCTTTTATTTAAGTATTTGGTGGATGGCCTCGAAGAGAAATTGCATGTACTTCGTAGCCCCCACAAAAAAAAATTGACCAAAATAGACAAAAAAAAGGAAAATGGCTGCCATTCATTCGAATGAGGGCTTCGCCCTTACCTATGGACCGTTTTGTTGCCAAACAAAGAAAAGGTGGAGCTAGTTTTTCATCCTGATTGCTGTTGATTGGCTGCCCAACTGTTTTACTCTTGACCACATATGGTCAGCTTATTCATCTCGAACAGCATCCCACACACTTTGGGCTGTCTCCATTTTTGGACGAAGTACTTGTTGGACATGAGTTCTAGTGACTTCTATGTCCTGATGAACCATTTCCAAATTTCAAATGCACCATGGCCCATGGGTGAAGAAGGCAAATATGAGAAAACTAAACCTGGAATCTTTCTGATTTACGCATATGGAAAAATTATATGCAAATTGTATATTATAAATATCCTGATATATATATATTCGTAATATATTATACATAAAAAAATTGATTATACTTGTATTATATGACAATTATTTTGGTAATAATATATAACGAAGACAACTATATTCATATTAGAATATATTTTTGATAATAGATAGAAATTTCGTGCGAAAATACCCCAAATCACTAATATAGACGTGTGACCATACATACAGTTCTGCTATATCCCTATTAGTCCCTATTGGTAAAGAGTAACCATCGATAGGGATTTATTTTATTAATGTCGCCATTGTCGATATCACAATGTTTTCAACGCATGCGCACCTTTTCTTTTCGTCTATTTCGTGTGAGTACACATTTCGTACGAAATCATTGCATAGATTTCGTACGATATGTGTAGTTTTCGAACCAGTTCGCCGAAAACACATTTTTGACCCAGGAAATGACGGCAAAACGTAACTTTTCGTACGAAATTTCTCTGTCTAATATATTATGATATCTTATAGACAATATATTCTTAATTTATTATGAATGTAATGTATGTCTACATTATATCGGCTATTATTACCAAAATAGGTGTACAAAACAAATTAGGAAATGTAGGCCTATATTTAATGTACAGACTTAATTGGGCTAGTTAGGATAAAATCAAGTCGAGAAATAGTACATAACAAACAAGACAAATTATAACCCCAAGTTCTAACACTGTATTTCCATCTTGTACAGGTTGCTGACAATTATGTGACTCAACCAAAGGTCCCCTATGCAAGACACAATATATTATAAATATACTGTATGTCAACAACACTTACCATATATTATCAATATATGGGATTGGTCCAATTTTGCTATATGTCCCATATATAAATAATATAATTAAAAATATATATTTTCCATATTTTTTCCCTTATGACCAAGTTTACAAAAAAGAAAGTAAAGGCGATTAACTTTGTGTTAGCAAAGTTATTACATGTACATGTATGTTCGCAGTTGTTGGAGCTCACGTTTTAGTGAGTGTGAATATCGCGTTTCTTGACCCTCAGCTCTTGATGAAATAAACCATGGAATCCGTAGGTTGAAGCAACCTATGGATTAGACTTGACTTATTTTAAAGCCAGTGTAAAGTTGTATTCTATTTGCCTACCCTGAATAAGCAAATATTGTTGTACATTGACCTAGCGAGTTGTTAACATACTAACGCATCCCCCACAGACTGCGCTCGCGAACATATTTACTGAGCTTCAATCTTCTGGTGAGTGATGCAAAAAAAATCTCACTTCGTGATGGATAGACCTTGTTTTGGTTGGCTCTGAATATATTTTTTTCCGATTTTTTTCGTTTTGAAAATTGGGCTAACCTTGGGCTGGACAACAACTTATAGCTTCCAAACTTGTCACACATTTTTATGGGGATTGGTGAAAGTATTGGTGAGATACATGTATCTGCAACACTAACATTGTCGCATTATTTCACTTGTCAGACAGTGTGTCGACATGTAGTAATCAGTTGTTCACTTACTAGTCACGACACGTACTGAGAAAATGCTGGCTGTGTAACAATCACATGGAACATTCCGAATTAATGTCTGGTGAATTATGTTCACATTTGTTCAGTTTGATTTGTCGTCACGATCAGCGATTTGCTATAGAGCAGACTGATGAATGGATTTTTAAATGAGAGGACACTAGACGATTACAAGAATTTTCTATTTCAACGTTTCTCTTCGCAATTTATGAATTTTTTCATGGTTTTGGAAACACCTTTTGCTTAAGGTAACTTTACACTATCAAATATTGCATTCAATAAATGTGTCATGTTTGGGGTCGTAATTCCATGTGAAGAAAATAAATACATAATATTAATTTTACTCAAATTCCCCTATATATAAACTTTACAGAACTTTCCAGACATTAAAAGACCCAGATCAGATGGGAAATGAATGTCCCGACCATTTGAAATGCTATATGGCACAACTTTTTTGAAGTCTAAATCACAAAATGATGCATTTTAACCCATAATTTTGTGGAAGGAATACATGTATTAATATTAATAATTAACGGAATGCCGATGGCGAAATGTTTGAAAAATTACAGGACAAATGGATTTTTTGTCTATTAATATTAATGACGTTGCAAACTTCTTTCGAAATTTAAAATTTTGTTCAAAATGATAAAAACGCTGTAGGTTATTTTTTTTGGTAAAAAACTTGAGCCATATTCAAACTTGATAAGTAGCGAACTATAGCTTTTATTAGTTAGGAACGTCGTTGGCGAAATTTTTGTTAAAAATCAGCAGACAATGGATTTTAGGTGTATTTTAGTGGCATTTTTATAACTAATATTAGGAAATCATAATGATAATAAAAAGATTTGTATAAAAAGTATATCACAAATACGACTCTTCCCCCTTTCCCGGACGTTCTTTATGGATGACCATTCAGCCAACCCTACATCTACAAGTATTGTTCATCAAAAAAAAGCGAAACAATAACAAAAACAATTAAACCTGAAGAAATTCAAGCTTGCGATGTCATATTTTTGCATTTTCAGCACCGGGTGGTCAAGGAATTTTGCTTTAAAAACTGGGATCATTCCAGTTTTTCAGCATCCCAGAATGATGTTGAAAATTTCATTTCTGCAGTACAGTATAGTCCAAAATAGTCATTGCTACAGGTAGAGTCCTCAGTGGACTCTGTTACTCTGTTAGAATCTTTTGGAATAGCCCAAAGAGGCGTTCAAACTGCTCTACCCGATCGTGGAGATATAATTAAAAACAGTAATTACAGAATGGGGATTGCGACGTAATCAATTTGATTAAGCCTGGAGGGGAAGTCTGGTGATAAGCGTAAGCTACCGGAAGTAGATTGCAATTCGGATGGTATCGTCATCTCACGATCAATTTCGAGTTGAGTGCAATTTTCCCAGCCCTGGGCGGATCCATTTAAGTTTTTTTCACGTTTGGACTTGAAGACACGAGTGACGTCAGTACAGCTGACTTTGTCTGGCTGAAATCTCCCATGCCATGCCATGTCAATTACCTTGAATTATTCGCCATTTTTTTGCTGGATACAGAGATACAGGCCCATGAGAGCTGTTCTGGCTGTTCGGTCAGACAGCTGACATTTGTTTTGAAACCCAAGACAGGCCGCCTAAAAGCAGCAAGAAGTGCTATGCTATCACCAAATAACTGGTATGTAAGCCAATGGCAAGGCTGCGGAACCGATATAGCAGGGTTTCAATCCTGTGCTGTCAGTCAGTCCCAACAAGCTGCCAGGGAGTTGAGGGTAGCGTCTGGTTTATGTTTAGTCGAGGCAAAATGGCAAATGCCGCGCATTCCTCACCTAATCAGGCTAAAATCCCCCAATTTCTAACGCCATCCTTCCGCACAATGCCCATGTTGTTGTTCGGCCTTTTGAGACTTTGGAAAGTGCCCCCTATGGGGCTATATTTAAACCCTTCTTAAGGACGTTCCCCCTGGTGCTCAGCATTGCATATCCTGAAACAGACAGGTTGTACGCTTTGAAGAATGGTTGTTTTGGCTTAGTTGCTTTGGCTTCGACGTGGTAATGAGCTGAGAAACAACACATTTGCTACATGTACTTCCGGTGCACAACTGCTTTGAACAATGCTTCGCACTTAATTTAACGCAGTTTCGTGATTGGCAATTTTGCTACAGTCGAGATGTCCACCATCACTACATGTCACTGGACGGCCTGCCCCCTGGTGTTGGTATTGGAACAAAATCTCACGAACTTACAAACAAACCACATGTCACCATTGAACTTTCGGTGATTTTTTGAAGCCCCCACCTACCCCCAAATCCGTTATTTCTGACCCTTTTACTGCCAAGTATCCTTCAAGAATTATGCAATTTCGGTTTTTGCTAATTGTAGCCACATCGAGAATTTGAAAATAATTTTTCGTATAAGGTAAAAACTTTGTATGGAAAATCACAAAAAAATGGTTTTTATTCCCCATTTTGCAAAAATTGTTTCGACTTACTGTAGAAGAACGCCACCTAATATAGTGGTTTTATGTGCATTTTACTAAAAATGTTTTTAGAAATGTTCTTAACCAAGGGAAACCTTAAGATTGTTTTTCCTAGAAAGTTTGCTAATGACGGGAACGCAGAAGGCTAAATGTTTTCCAAAAACAGTGGACAAATGATGGATTTTAATGAAAATAATAGGACTTAATGTTACAATACACTCGTATTAATTTTACTGTACTTGTACCCATGGTGGGAACCAATGCTTGAAGACCATAAATAGACAACTGATATTATCAGAATGTTGCAGCGTTGGAAAATGGGGGATTTGCACAAAATTACCCTGTTTATCGTAAAAACTATACTAAAATAATGGGTTGTAATACGGAATGTGCCCTGCTCCAGGGCTTCTCCTAATGGCTCGTAGGCTGGTAGTGATTGCCATCGGTTAGGGCAGCTAATAAGGAAATTACGTATTTAGGTCAATTTAGGCCAGGTTAGGTTAGGATAACACACAATATCACAAAAACACCAACAACAACAACAAAAAATAAAAAGATAGGGATACCAATGTGTGCCTATGCTTACAATAACAATATTGTTAAATAAACAAATTTTAATCAGTTTAAAACTTAATGCATGTCACCCATTTTCTGGACTTTTCCGACGTTATCAAGGACAAGGAAGGCACTAGTGGTAGTTGTCAATTTAGGGGAGATGAAAGCGACAAAAATAGCCAATCGTCTTGATGAAATGATTCTGAAATTTTGGCGTTTTTGGTCTTTGACTCATGAGAGTCAGCTAAGAAGTGATACCAGCTGCTACATCTGCTGATATCACCGTATGGGGAATGAACCATAAAGGACTGGAATGAATCTCCATTATTGGCGTTCAAGAGCACCAACTTAAAGCACCAAGATAATTTTGGGGTGTAATTTTAGACTTGGAGTAGTTGTTGACGACCGTAATTATCCATTATGTCTAAAATGGAAGATTAGGTCAGATTTGTTTATTTTAGTCATCCAATGTGTTCATAAACTATTCACCCCAGTCTACATGTAATTTGGAGACAATTTGGGACTGCATGTATATATACTAGCTTTACATGTAGTTGCCAGAAGATGCACAGGGTGTCTTTCTCTTTGCAACTTTCAGCGCTGTGCATTGTGGGTGACTTTGAATCCATCTTGTTTGCAAAATAGCGATTTGTGGAAACGTCTTTGGCAATCGCTCCCAGGCGTCTCAGATGCGCTTAGGATTTGCACTTTTGGAGTTTTAAACTAAATAGTGTGGACTTAAGTATTCTTGTTGGAGTAAATCCCAGCATTGCGTCTTTTCCAAGCACGTTAAGCTTAATTAGCCTAACTGTTGGCAAGCATAGCGTAATTGCAAGAACTAATGTTCGGTTGTCTAATTCAAACAATCGTTGTTTGCTTCGTTGGGGAAATCATAATGACTGCAATCGCCTTCCATGTAACTGGAAATGCGAAATACAAGGTCTACATGAACGTTTATCTGAACCTTTTCCTTACTTCGGATTTATTCGCTTATTTGCACATGTATTGTAGCGTTAAAAGCTCTAATTTTCAACTTGACTTCAGTCAAATTCACTCACAAAACAAGATGCATCAATGGCAACACTGATTGAGACATGACTTTATAAATTAAGAACAGGCCAGAGTTATTTTCAAGATGGCCGATACGGTGCAATGCTGAAATGTCATCAGTTTACCTGATGTACCGTTCTGTTGCAGGTTTATTAACAGGTTAATTAAAATTTTGAACGTTAAAATGAGATGACGTGTGGATCCTTCCGGGTTTCTATGTACATGTAAATGATAGAATTGTTCATTAGTTGGTGACTATGACGAATGACTATAAAATCATCAACAACACTGCCTCCTTGGGTAGGGGTCAGTCAGTACAATGAGCAATGTGCCTTATTTGGACATGCAATGCTGAATAAATAGAAATATAACTGCTTTCGCGATGCCATGTTGATGTTTCTTTTAATATACACGTTTTTGTCACAATTACCGGTCAAGGATACATTTTGGCACGTGCGCAAATTTTCGAAGATTCACGCATTATTCTTCTCACATCCATGTTTTAGAGTATCGTAAACCATAGTTTCGCCATTTTGAGGCTGTTTATGAGCTAGAATGACTAGGATAATCAACTAAGATGCAAAACAAGAAAAAAGTTAAATATTTCTTTCCTGCCGGAAATACGAATTAATCGGATGTTGTGGTGAACTACAGGTACATAATTTATGAAGTGTTTCAAATCTGTCTCTTCAACTTTTTAAACTTGCTAGTGTTCTCTTAATGGAGCATTCCATTAATGTACTTTATACATGCGGGGATGGGAGAGTCGGTACAAAAGGGGAATTTGGATACATTTTGATATGTTGGATACAAAATAGCTACTTTGGGACAAAGTGGATACAAAGGATTTTTGTGTGTTATGGAACTGATCTTCCTGGCAGTTGTGTGCATATATACTTACATGTACATGTACATGTACATGTGTCACACCGCATGATGTCTTTATTCATGAGTAACGGAATTTTTTTTAAAATTGATAATATCCAAAACATGTAATGAGTCAATTCCAAAAAGATTGAACAGTTAGGTAACGTGATTTTTTTCTATCATTGTAAGATGGTTCATGAAGAGTGGATATATATATTTTTTTAATATATTTTTGGATACCAATACGTCTTTTCGTAAATACAATTTTGCATAGGTCCACTACCAGTCCTGTACATGTATAAAATGTACCATGTTCTAGCCGTCATTACTAAACAGGATGTGGGTTTAACTATACGTTAGGTAGACCTGAAATTGACAATTTTTCCATCAAAACTGAGGAATTCCCCTCCATTAAGGTACTTAATTTCATAAAAACTACTAACATTTGATTAGTTTTATCAGTTTTTTGTTGTTAAACTGTAGTTGGAGAACCACTGTATAGCTCTTGAATTGCTATTTTTTCAGAAATTAGGGTTAAAAACGTAAAAATCAGATATTTGCACATGAAAAAATGTGAAAAATATCAAGGACTTGCATGTGTAAATATGTAAAAAATTGTACACCAAATTGTATGCTGTTCATACTTAAACTTAATTATTTCCGGTAAAACAAACTTCATTATTTCTGGTAACGATTCTATATAATTTTCGCCTACAGCAATCTTTTAAGAAATATATGGCTGAAATCCATCATTTTTGATCTACCTTTTGAAAAATGCCACATACCACTATTGTTTATACTTAAACTTAATTATTTCTTGTAATACAAACTACGTTATTTCTGGTAAAGCAAACTTGATTATTTCAGGTAAAGATTCCATATGATTTTCGCCTATAGCAATCTTTTAACCAAATTTCGCCTCCAGCATGGTTAAAATCCATCATTTCTGATCTACTTTTTTGAATAATGATGCTCAAATCAAATTTTGTGTGAGCACACATGTGATGCGATCATTCAAGAGTGTCTGGAAATGATGACTTCTGCTTATATGGGGGTGTCTGACATGTGAATACATACATGTAGTACTTTAACATATCTTCAATGAAGGCTGGTATTAACAAACCACAATAGTGCAAACAGTTCCATGATGTCGTCACCCATGGAAATCCCATTAAAATTGTTACATGTATTTTTAAAAGTCAAATATTATCTGTCAAGATGTCTAAGGCCTTCAGGGGTCTTAGGCGCAAGTTGAGCGACAACAGTAAAGGACCAAGAGCTTCTTGCACGTAAAAGCAATATTTTTGAACATTCAAAAGGCCTGGAGCAGAAGCGCCATATGCTACGAAAAAGGAAATCAAAATCCCTTTATGCCTTCTTCGCAACCGGTTTCCCTCATTATTCGGCTTTGAAAATAAACGTTTTCAAATCTTTCGATCGCTATACATGTATATCATACTTCGGAATCAAATGGAAAAATGGCTACATTCAAGATGCACGCTTTCGACCAAGATTCGGTTTCTCACTCACAAACAGTCACACTTGTTCAATTATTTCTGAAAGGTCATTGTGGGGGATATGAGCACGAGGTACGGTGCCCAGTACTTGTACTGGTCATGGTCTCACCAACGATGCGTTACACGTGCATTATTCCAGTTCGACCTTCGCAAAACAACCAAAATTGGAAGCTGTGACGACCCCCAGCTCATTTGTGAGGGAGCTGAGAACCTTGGACATGCGCGATTTCTTCACAAACGCAGCGAAAAACTGAGGAAATTTTCTTGGTGGTTGGAAAAGAAATTGGGCTGCAAGGCGAATGATGGGAAAAAGTTGTGACGTCATCGTGTCTTTTCCCACTCCATACCCCTTTGCAGCGCAACTTGTGTCATCGTGCGTATCGAGGCGAAAAAACTCCGAAATTCAGGTCAAGGGTGCTGCCTGCTTTTATATAAATTAACAGCTGTTTCGACTTAGACTACTTTCCGCAGTCATAAATAGCGCCAAGGTGCGTACAGGGTGACGAAAATGGTGCAAGTTTCCATGCGCCGCTGTCACACTGTCACGCCAAACTTCCCTGACTTTTGCAGGAAATCCAGACACTTCCTGCAAATTCCTTCAAATGCTTTTCACAATTAATAATAACGGCAGGAACCAAATAGAATTTCTTGTTGAAACTTCTAGATTCCAAATACTGCATTTAACACATTTTTTCCACTACAGTAGATTGGGTAACTGCTCCTATAGTCAGCCACCATGTACTAAAACACTTGTGGGTTAATTTCTCGCGTTAATTAACCACACCATACAAGTACAGTATATGGAATGGAAGTTACTGAGTACTATAGGATGTCGTTAATTAACACAAGAGGTTCACCCATTGACTATTGTGTTTTAGTACATAGTGGCTGACTACAGGTTTAGCCTACCACTGTTCAACCCATGAAGTCATCAATTTGTTTGCATGCGGTATTTACAGTATGTTCCCTCGAAAATGTTGGAAACTTTTGTAACTGATCATTTAATTTGTGTATTGTCAATTAGAAATGACCAAATAACTAAAATCTAATTTCAAATGATGTAGGCGACATTTTTTAGAAAAATTAAAAGTACATCACAAAGTGGGTAAAACCGGTAAATGCCAAAGGAGAAATGTTTAAATACCTACCACAAATAATGGCTTTTGGTATATTTTCCTTCAAATGCTTTTCACAAATATTAATAACGGCAGGAACCAAAGAGAATTTCTTGTTGAAACCTCTAGATTCCAAATAGTGCATTTTTGTGGACTTTCTTCTTCTTGAGAAATATTACAACATATTAATAAAGATGTAAAATGTTCCAGGGATTTTTTATATGAACATTTTAATAAGTTATAGCTTATTATTTTATCATTTAGGAATTCTATAGACGAATTTGCAAAAAACAATACCAGAAATAATTAATTTTAGGTGTGTTTTGATGGCAATTTTTGTTGAGAAGCCAGATCACCCATGATGTATTTGAGTGGATTTTTCGTAAGAAATATTAGGAAATGGTAATGACGATGGAAGCGCCATAAGCGAAAGGTTACAGTTACTCGAAAGCATGTTGGGATTCTAATGGGATTGTAATGCTGAATCTATCAAAAGGTCAGATGTAAGTGATATTGTCCTGTATCCCTTCTGTACCTTTTCCAAAATGGAATAAAGTTATTATTATTATTATTATATTAAGAAGATGGTGAACTGAGCTTTCAGTTTTTGTACGTGATGATGTGCCTCATTGGGAAGGTATTAAAATCATAATGTGGGGAATGACGTCACTATTAAGCTGTATTTCTTTCCAGCTTTTTTAAACTCTTAGAGATTATCTACAGTAGAGAGCCAATGTTTAAGTACTTCAGAATGACAGCAGCAAGGGGATTTTCTTAACAAGGTGGTTTTGAACTTTTCACTGATACTTTAATGTCGTCAATTTTCCATGCCAAAATACAATAGAATGGAAAAGCATCATTGTTCGTAAAAATCAATACAAGGCAACAGGCACTATCTGCATTGCCGTAGTGCAAGTTTTCGAATGCAAAATAGTCAATAACCAATTGCATGGTGGGGAGGATCTAGAAAGAATTCAAAACACCTCAAACCCTCTATAAAAATGAGTCCTAAAAATGTTCAACCTGTTGAAAATAGAAAAGGCTCAATGTCATAATTGCTTTTTTAGTAAAAGAAATGCATTTGAACACTAGCTGAGGGGCTATGCATAAACGACGTTAATCAAAAAGTCGACTTTTTTGACTCCCTTACAACATCGTGATATTTTATATCACATTATTTTTAGAACACATTGCTACTAATTCTTTCTATTAATTTGGTGTTTTTTAACCTCACCTTCTCAACAGTGCTGCTTCTCACAAATTGATGAAGTTAAATGTTGAATCAAATCTGGAGATTTTGCTAACCAGAACACCAACAGATTCCATTTCTAATTATTTCCCATTTTCCATTATTTGCTACACAATGTCTCATGAGTGGTCCTTATTTTAATAATGAAAACCTTTCTTCTAATTCTTTCTATTAATTTGGTGTTTTTTAATCTCACCTTCTCAAAAATTGACGAAGTTAAATATTGGATCAATGATAATGTATCCCATGCAGCACCCTGTGTAATACATGTCAATACTAACAAGTAGTAAAAGGATAAAATGCTTATTGTCAAAATTGAAAAATCAGCTTTCACTTCTGGGGTACCTGCATGGGGCCAGCATTTATGTATGAAAGTATGGGAAATGGTGATGTGAACTTGGAAATTTGACGTGACGGGGATGTTTATTAACGCCATCTGGAAACACTTGGTGAATACCAATGGCAAGGACTAGACTGGTGAATACAAAGAAACGGATGCCCACATGGGGTTGGCAGGTTTATTGGCAGAAAGGGGCGATGACATACGTACATGTACAGTAGTTAATATGAAACCAGTACAATTATACATGCAGAGTACTTTTTGTCCAGCCCTCGGTTGTGCATATTCAGAATCGAGGTGAAAATACCAGAATGCAACCGCAGTGCACCTTGAAAATGTTCATTATAGTTTAACAGCTCGGCTAAAGAGTGGATTAGCAGCACCCATTCCATTTTAATTGTTAATTTTGTCCAAACATGATTTTTTCCACCAGTTAATTGGTCATCGTTTATTCTGGTGTTGTACGCGAATGAGTAACTCGTTGGCTATGCAAGGACTTGCGATTTCGCCAGGCCTGTTTATGTGCGCTGTGAGACACGCTTCGGTTAGCAATTCTTGTGTTCGTCATTTTAGTGACTTTCTTGCCTTGAAAATGAGATACGTGTAGCTTGTTCTGAAATTTACGAGTTTGCTAAAATGCTGAATTTCATGGTATAGTTTCAAAGCTTTTACCAGTGCAAAACCCTTTATTGGTATTTCGATCATGGATTATTTATTTTTTTACGCTCAGGTTTAGACATTGAGGTATGGACCTCAAAAACTTACAAAATGAATCATCTGAATAATGATATAGAAAAAATGTAAAAAAGAAAACATGAAGTTCTTATGCAAGGCAAAATAAGAAACATCAAAACTCATGAAAAATAAGACAGCAACAAAGATATTACATTAAACAAAGCTCACAATAAAATCAAAAATTGTTAGCAATAACCGGTTTTCCTGTCAGACATATTCTGCACCCAAAATACATTTTTTAAATTCGTTTGAGTCTACCTAACTTAATTATTTCCAATAAATCCTCTGGAAGGCAATTAAATTATGGTGGGATTACGAAATTTCTTGGTGTTTTGCCATAGTCATTCCTGACAAATGGTATATATCTACTGTATATAGTGATTTCCCTAACAAGTTTTCTTTTTTTAAACTACTTGAAATCTATTGTTAAAATAATTATTAAAAATGGTTACATATTCTCTAAGCTGTTTAATGTTTACAATTGGTAATTAGTTATAAAACTCGTCAGTGTTAAAATTCTTTGTATTTTTAAATGGAATTTCTAAAACTATTTTGCTTTTTTTTGTAATCTTTACAAGGTGGAGTTTGTCGAGTAACCATACAGTGTATAGATATACACTTGATAGATGAAAT
Organism: Kryphioiulus occultus; assembly: GCA_034687865.1. Classification (NCBI taxonomy): domain Eukaryota; kingdom Metazoa; phylum Arthropoda; class Diplopoda; order Julida; family Julidae; genus Kryphioiulus; species Kryphioiulus occultus. The sequence continues at coordinate 19,528 of JAQGAF010002635.1, forward strand.
GAAGGGCTATAATACGGCATATGCCCTGCCCTATTATAGAGAAAACTCAATTATTTCTGGTGGTTTCAAAATTCATGTCTTGCGCATTCCCTTTACCAATATTACTTTTTTCAAATTGTTTTCAAAATTTCGCCTATGGAGTTTCATCCACCTTTGATAGTCACATATACATGTAAATACAATTAGGCTTTTGTGTGACAAAAATTGTGCTAATTTTTATACAGATTCCGATGAAATTGATCCGGAGTGGTTCTGAAAATCCCGACTATTGTGACAAATTAATTAACCATTGCATTTCCTATGCACTGAGGGAGAATTTAAATTAATTAAAAGCAAACTCGAGTCCGAAATATGTTTTCTAAGCTAAGAAATCGTATACGGCGAATATAGCTCTTTATGGTTATAGCGAGGAACGGATATAACGAGCAAATTGGGTCGATCCCTTGATGCTGCATGGTTAAAACCGAGTTAGACTGTATGTTCGAAACTTATGTTGCAAATTTCTAATTTATCTTGTTGCGATGGTGGGTGGTCATTGCTACATTTTTCGATTGACCTGGGCCAAACAGCCTTGCCAATCCGTGCTGATGATGAATGTGTAGGTGCCTAGGTGCACGCGTTTTACTATTTTACTAAAACAATTTAAGCAGCACAATGGTGGGGAAAATACGATGCCTTTGCTGTTTGCTGGCGACATTAGCAATCGTCGGTGGCGCCATCCAGCGCCAGCTCGGGAAAGCTCGACATTAGGGCAAATCCACGTCAAAATCAAATCAAATCAAACGTACTGCTACACCAATCAAATCAAATCAAACGTTGCCGTTTTCATTGTTCTCAAGGTTGATTCCGACAATTCAGTGCCACATTGCAGACCTTTGTTCTCGCAGGTTAAGTAATTTCCAAGTAAGGTGGCTCCCGAGACCACTTCGGAGCAGCTGATTTGCATCGATTGCCTCCCTCTAGGGTAGTTCAGGAATTTATGATCCCGTTTCGCAGAAAGCTAAGGTGAGTGCCATAAAAAACCAACGAAAATTGCCTTCCACGTAGTGAAATTGGGAAAATATTGCTCATTTGGTTGTGACCCGAACGAGGGGCGTCCGCAAAATCGACTGTCTGTTGACCCCGTTGCAACCTGTGGATGATCCACGCAACTCCTTGGCGACTGGATCACTTGGCTGCCGTCATAGCAGACGGTGACGTCACCAGTGCACTCATTTCCCACCTTGAGGTTCAATGACCTCTCGAGGGTGAACCCGGCTGTTCAGCTGAGAAAATCGATAATCCAGAGCTGGGTTTCCAGGGCTCCGGGAACAGCGTCGCGCAACCAATAATCGCCCAAATCTAGGTTATGCCAAACCACCACCTACATGTAGTTGCTACATATTGGACAAGACGATCGTAAAGGGTGCTTTACTACATGTATGAGTACGAGAACAGGTCTATTTATAGTTGAACCCAATGACCCCTTCGGTTTGGACGGGCTGCTCTTGATCCAACTGGACCAGTTTGAACCCATGCATCATTTACTATCAAATGTGCGTTGCACAATGCATTACATTGAGGTGAAGACGGATAGCCTTAGGCAGGGGAAAGTTAGATTCTCACAGATTTTCCTTAATACTGTTTTTTAAAACTTGAAAAAGAATGAAAAATAATCTTACCAGTTATTCAGCAGTACGTACTTTAGTATCAGATTGATAGAAATATTGTCTATATGTTGCAGATAAGTTTTTTAATCGCGATTTACTTCGTTCCGATTTGAATTACACTTTTCAGGTGTCGTTCTTTTTTCGTCGTAACCATGGCAACGGCTCGTTCGATTTTGGTTCGATCGAATTCGATTTATTGGT
>JAQGAF010002636.1:0-21373 GCA_034687865.1 Kryphioiulus occultus
TAAGCATCCGTTTTGGCACGAAGCTCCGTCAGAGGTTTAGAATGATTATGCCTACTTCTTAAATGATTATTAGGCAATGATTGTTTATACAGTTACAAAACTTCTCATTCCATGCATTTGAATATGCCATATTTTTGCATTTTTAGTGGAGAATGGTCAGCGACATTTTTTAACCCTGGAAATGTCAGGGAAAGTCGTGAAAGTTTAAATTTTCATCACTGGGGGAACCCTGTTGTGGCATTGGTTGCATGGCATGTGAGGCACGTGATAGATCAGTGCAAATGTCGTTGTGTTGTTTGGTGACATTTGGATGACATCTACCATGCATTCAAAATGATTTTTGCGCATATCGTGCAAAAGAGAATCACGAATTTGAAATGCAATTTCTGTTTTTATTTCTGCTGTTCTGCGAAGAGCGTAATAAACGCAATCACGAGATTTCTGATTGGCATTAATGATTTATTGCCGCTACGTGATATTCTCCATGGTACGTTATTGGCGTTGGTCACATCAAGTAGTGACTGGAGGAAAAAACGAGCAAAAAAATAACATGATGCATATTATTTTTTCTCTTTTATTAAAAAATGCATTATTGTTTGCGTAAAGTTTGTTTTATGTGCTAAAGGAAGGTTCTACGAATTAATTGGCCCCGAAGCAGTTGCCACGTTCAAACAAATTCTAAAGATAATCTAATCGCTAGAAATTAAAAAAAAACTATTTGGTTATAGCGACGTACGAGTCTTAACGGCATTTCTCGTTAATTAAGTTCAAATTATGCCTGAAGCCAAGGTTGATCTAACAACGTTCTGTACTATAGCGTTTAGTTTTAATTTTGATTATACTCGACGATCGAAATGACGCAACTTGCACAGCACGTTATTCGGTATTGTAATGTTACTCTATTTTTTTAATTGATCCATGAGGTACTGATTAGCTTCCATCATGGGGTATTTAAATGACCACATTTATGAATGGGGTACGTGAGAAAATGAAACTTAAGTGCTATTCGCACTGCCGGATATTTCATCTATTCTTCTTGATGATGTATTTAGTACTGTAGTTTCATTTTGGAAAACAGCTTGTAACTGTGCACTTTATCGATTGTCTGCCGTAAAGTCACTAATGCGATAGTAGAAATCTCGGACTTCTTTTTTAACTTAATTTTGAGTTGAAGAATGGTTATTATTCTAGGAATGTCTGCAGTCATAAAAAAGGCGAATTCTTTGCTTGCTTGTAATTGCACCTACAGGTGTATGCCTGGTGAAGAATACCAATAAATATTAAAATTAAGATTGTTTTACAAGATTTATTGTAAAATTCACGTTTTTAAGAATTTTTCTTTTGTTTTGAAAGCCAAATTTAATTCGAAATTATTTAACACTGTTGCAGTGCCTTTGAACCATGTACATGTATTTCAACCAATCATCCAAATTACAAGATATAATGTAGTACTGTACATCCATCGAATTAATTTAGTTTCTGGCAAGGCTTTGTTTGAAAAAAATGTTTTAATAAGTCCTCCCTTTTGAGTTCTCAGTTACGTAAATTACCAAAACTGAAAAACTTCGACGTAATTACGCTTTTTGTCTGGAGGGGCAGGTCTTGATTATAGCGATGTTATGAAACTTTTGATAATTGGCCTTTTTCTTTTTGTAATGATTTATTAAGCAAAATATTTTTCGCATCTAAGATTTACTGCATATGCTTAATTTGAAGAAGAAACGTACTGTAATAAGGTTGGAATGCTTTACGTTGGCGAAGTGCCCTGCTGTAGGTGCCAAGTGGTTTGGGGAGTAAAGTCCACATACCCACACTAAATTCCTTTGACGGTTACCGGCTTTTGTGATACAGTGCTTGACCATGTCTGATACTGTATATCTAGATGTATTAGTACATGTACTTCACAACGTATCATCCGAAATGATACTTCCCAGATATACATGTACATGTAGGTTTGGTGTGTCTTCAACATTAGGTCGAATTCGGCGAAATTAGGGTGTAAGAGTAATGGGTATTTGGGAGGTTGGGGGGGAAGGGAATCGTTGTTAGAAATGTGTGCATTCAAATATGCTCATCCCTTTTGGTAACTTTCAGAACCCTCCCGTAAAATGTTGATATAATAGGGACTTAGCGTTTTATTCGCTGAAAACTTTGACCTACGAAAACTTGTTTACTCTACATGTACATGTACATGTACGTCATAACAGTCATTTTTTCTGTGTTTTCGGGGAAAACTCCTTTCGGTCTACGAATTCTCAAACGAAAAATCTGTGAGGCCAGATCAGCTAGGGATTAAAGCTAGGGATTCAGCTATGCATTAGTGCCATCCTGTATAGGGACATATCTACTGAATAGGTGGTCACACTGATTCATTTCTCCTTCGTACGCAAAAAAACGCAACATACGAAACGAATAATGGTAAGTTTTCGGAATTTCCTTTTCGTGGTGCGTTTTCGGCGAATAAAACGCTAAGTCCATAATATGCATGCAGTTCAACATTCCCAACCACATTTTTCAGCTTTATTCTCGGAATCCCAATTTCATATCAGAGGAACGTTCGATTTTGATGTTATTTCCGATTATTTGTCAGCCATTGCTGGTCGAGTTGGTAGGTTGGATTCTCGGTAAAAGCGCTTTGCGTGTTTATCACGCTCTGGCCATTTCCGAAACGGCCACTATTTTTCATAATGCATATGAATCTCCTTCGTTAAAAGCGTATTTTCGTGTGTGCAATAGCCCTGTTTCTCATTTCTCCACATCCTCCTTCTCCTCCTATTTCATCCCCTGTCGGCATACATTACTGGGGATGATAGACTAATGCAGTGGCTACCAGACCCTAGCTCTAACGAAGCAAAAGGGGCACATCGCGTGCGTTTGGCGCCCAACATGCAACTTCGCATGGTCCGTGCTCGTTAGCTTTGGCGACAATCAATGTGGGTGGGTCCTAATATATAGCATACGCTCACTCTTCATTCTCTGGGATATTGCGCTAATGCCCTTTTTCAATACTGCACTATCCATCATTTTGCTTTACCCCCTCCCTTTTTTAACCGACCCCACCCCCTACCCCCGCATTTCCAGCTTTTTCCGAGAACGCCATTTCTGCTATGCCACACTACTGTGTCAGGGCTTCTGCTTTACTTTCATTTTTTGTCTTTTTACCTTATTCACCTGTCAAGGCGAATTTGTCCCACTCCTGCTGCTTTCTTGTCGCCCCGGCAACCAATCGTGCTATGTCGCATCAAGACGCTCGTTGCGTCTTAGCCTTCCCCTTTCAGATTTCTTACTCGTTTTTGATTTTGACTCCGTCCTGCTTGCCAGTTGCCACGATTTGCTCCCAGCGCCAATTTCCGGATTTTTGCTCTATGCGAAAATGTGCGGCTTCTGCTGTTTTTCTGTAAGGAGTCTAACAAAATAATGGCGATGGGAAGATCCTCTTTAAACGCTATGAAAAATTGCGTCTATGCAGTGAACTTTGAACTTAGATTTACATGTGTCTGACCTGGAGCATTACGTATTTCTTGAAAAATGTTCGCAATAGTCCCTTTTGTCATGCTTGTTATGTTAAGGAATATCAAGTGGTTAAATCATAAATGATGTGGGAAACAACCACGTGATTCAAGTTCGTGTATTGTTTTTGGTAATATTTGAATTGAAACATGGTTTTGAGACTGGCAGAAAGAATACGCGTATTTTCTTTTGTCATACTATTATCATTATGTTAAGGAATAAAAAGTCATGCTATTTGAATTGAAACATTTGTTTTTATAAAACAAAACTCCTTGGTTTTGAGACTGCATTATGCTCTGTGGCCCCCCTTTGCCGAGCAAAGCTTGGTCTTCCTACTCATTTTTTAAAAATGACATGAATTTAGCAATTTAGTGTGCCTGGCAATGAATAGAAAGTAAAAGTCAGTTTTGCTCCTCTGGATACTTTCTCTTTAGAAGCACTGCATGACGTCAATTTTCTATTGATTTTCATCCAATTATAACCATTCATCGCAAATTTCATTTTTAACGGTTAGAGTTTTCGAAAGTTTGGATTGCCCTTAGCCATGGATACAAAAATCTAGAATGCCTCCTATTTGAAACCTTTGGCATTTATTGTTTCAACTGCATGCCGCTTTCCAGACAAGTCTAAAATTGCATTGCAGCAGATGAGCTGTCATGATTAATTGAGTGTAAACATTCCTTTTTAATAAATAGGCTAAGCACGTGCACATTAACAATCGTAATCAAACATAAATGTATGACAGCCGTGGCTGCGTCTGCCCATGCCCAAATTTTCCAGAGTTTGAATTTGCCGCTCAAATACCTGCGTAACGCTAATTCGTTGAAGAGTCACGTGTCGATGCGCGAGGAGGGGCGAAGGTGGTAACCATGGCAACCGCAGAACGTGAGATTCCTTGTTTTGCGTTTGTTCAAGATGGCGTAAAGTGTCAAATCACTCGTCCATTTTACGGTTGGCTCTCAATGTATTTCAAGTAAGACGACAATTAAGGTAGTTATTATTACTAGAGTTTTTGATAACCGCTACACCACTGAATCGTGGCTGCCAAGCTTATTTTTAAAAACTTTTTATTACTTAACGTGTTTCACATCTGTCAAATTCAACCTATTTAAAGTCATTTTAAAATCGTCTTGTCGCCATCCTGGCTTGCTGAATTTTGGTACAATTCTACATTTCGCAGAATAATTGATTGCATTACAAGTTTATGGAATCGTATTGGCAATGTATTGGAAAAGTATATGGAAAAGTATTGGCAATCGTAAACGTGAAAAAAATACATTCGATACCACTCGAAACTAAAGTTCGAAACTTACGTGTGTCTGGTAAATCGGACCAAGTGATATCCCAGGATGCGTTTCGTTATATAGCAACTTCTATATTGTCTCGAATAACATATGAAAGGTTGTACTCGAAAAAGCCTAGTTGTTTGGGACGCCTTATTAAATGGTAATGTGAACAGACATTAAGGGTGTCAATCCCAAAAAAATTGAGTTGGAAATGAAATTGTATTTTACTAATTGGTGTGCGCATGTGCATATGGTTACCAAACCTGCCAAACCGGTTTTGATAGTCATTTGCGGATGCGCACACCAATTAGTCAAATTCAATTCCAATTCCAACTCAATTCTTTTTTGGGATTGACACCCCCTATTAATTCGCAGGCGGAATGTGGCTTTGGAATCTTCCACATTCCACACTCAGAGTATAAGTTTCAGTTGAGATGGACACTGGGACACTTCGTGTTTAACGTTGTTTTGATTTGACTGTCTAAGTTCTTGTTTAATTGTCTTTGCTAAAGTTTAATGTTTAATAAAAATAATGTTTCGAGTGAACCATCCACGTCTGAGTGGGATAAATCTGCCGGGGAAGTAATGGAGTGGAATGCTCCGTTACAGGCATACACGTATTACTGGCAAGAAAATGTCATCACCTTTGGCATAAGGAAACATGGCAAATGAATAATGTTTATAATAAAATGGGAAATTTGGGTTTGTGTCCAGGCTATTTCCATCGTCTTCACCTTCCAGTCTGTAAACAATGTGTATGTACTGTATGTTACAAATTAGTGTATTGCGTGCAGGGCCTCTAAAAATAATTATTTGTTGTTAATCGTTATTTCAGAGGACAACTTGCCGACTGGCTTCCCCCGAATCGCTGCTCACCCATCGCAAAAAGCTGTGGAAAGAGGACGGAATGCTATACTGTCCTGTCAAGTGTCCGGTGACCCCCCACCGAACGTGAACTGGCTGAGGAACTCGATGCCTTTGGACATGACGAATCCTCGTTTCTCCATCATGGAAGGATCAGGAGCAGGTAAAGTTTTGATCAAATTGACTATTCGGTAATTTAAAAACTGCTAAATGGGCAGCTCCTGTGAGCTTAATAGGCCTACTGTATGACGAGTAATTATTAGGGGCAATTAGCAAAGCTAGCAGATGTTGCCGCTCAAACATTCCGATCTCATGTTTGTTGAGGTTTGCGGTCCTAAAGGCAAAATCCATTACTGCAGTGGCCTTTGCATCGCTGCACGAAATGAACTTGACTGGGTCTGACATCGTGTACGAGGTAGGAAAATAAAGTAGTCGACTGCATTCATCATTTTTCTGGAAAGAAACACTGCTGGTATTTTGGACGTCTTCAGAAGTGTTGAGCAGAAGTTCCATGCTATAATTTGGATTGTGCTGCACCTTGAAGAGGGCAATCTACACCAATTTGGGTGTGGTTGAGGATTGCCAATCGTGAGGGGCAGCCAGAATATTGAGATGAATCAATAGTCTGGAAATTGTTAAGTTTGCTACTTGATTTAGGGCAATCGCAGCCAGGAAAGACGGTATATGACAGGTTAAAAAGAAAAACTAGCATCTGTTCAACTGCAGTTCTACGTCAGTATGAACATTGATCCTCCAGCTGCCCGTTGTGTCTGCAAAGATAAAAACCCTTGTTGAACCGCACCCCATGGCTAAGTTGATGCTGAGTTCAGAATGTCGATCAATTACAAAACAAACTTTCGTTGTTTTGCCATCTACCGCTATTGTTACATACGCGGTGATTGAAAGCTTATTGTATTGATATAATGCTAGATACGGTGTGACGGCAATGCCAAATCGACTCACAAAAATTGTTTCCAGGAAAACGTTTGGATGTGATGACTTTGGCAGCTGTACTCGCTGAGATCCGGTACATAAAATCAGATATGAACGCTACACCTACTGCTGATTATAGCTGCAATGTCACTGTTGTCCCACAAGTATCACCACATGAATGCAGGTTTTTTACAAGCTGCAGGTTTTGCATTTTAATGCTTAATTGATTGGATTGGTTTTTTAACATTGTTATAAATTCCTATACAAATCGGCATGCACTCAACAGCGCATGTGAGCGAAATCTTTTCCCCCAACCTTTAAGATCAAACGTTGAAAGATTAGACAAAAATCTATCTGCATTGGTGACCCTTATAAATAAACAATCTCTTTTCCATCTGCTCGATACCTTCGAAGTTAAAATTCGATTTCTTTGTGGATTTGGAGATAAGTAGGCCAGAATCAACATTGGAGTTGTTTAAGATATAGGCAGTCTAAAACCGCTATGTAGAGTTATACAAAAGTTAAACATTTCAAATGGATGAATGCTTTCTTTCCCTTTTTTGCCTCCGCCTGCGTGTTTGTTTTCTGCTCTCAGGGATGATATTTATACGACTTAACAGCCACATTTTCATATCAAAGTCAAGTGGAGGAAAATTCAATATCTAAACGTGGGTTGGATGCACCCGGGAAAATCGATTATTCTTTTAGTCAAATAAAGCTTAGCAGTTGTATTTGCAGGAACCTGGCAATATTGCGCCAGGCAATTTCCAGCGCTTTGCATTTCCGCCAGACGATCGCACTAGCTTTAGCTCGCAAGTAGATTGAAATTGGCCCTGTTAGCATGAATTTACATTTACTGATACATTTATGTAAATGCCATAATTGAATAATTTAAAGATATCATCTGAACCCTAGATAGATGGGGAGACACCGTCAGCCCTCTTCTGCAGTTTAAACGAAATAAAAAGCTTATTTCTTGGGTTTCTTGCAGCTGTTTTGATTTCTAGCTTCTTACGCAAACGTTCATTAGATTTTCTTCAACCACAGCTTGCACTAATGCAGAAGAGATTACTGTGAAAAAGTTGATAAGGATATTAATTAATATCCTGTGTCAAATTATATCTAATGAAATTAATAATTCGTGAATGGGTACATCACAATGTCAAAATGAAAGAAATGCCTAATTTCCTACATTTAATTAATTGCTTACTGTATACTGTACTAAATGCATAGTATTACTTTTAAGTTATCCGCACCTGCATACTTAGTTAATAGTAACTAATCCCTATAAATACGATGAGTGTTGGAGGCACTGCTTCCTGAGTGTCATAATTATATCTCTATAAACACTCTTATACCGATTTCTTTTTACAAGAACAGGGTTCCCACTTTCTGGAAAGTCAGGGATAATCAGGAGTGTCAGGGAAATGGAAAAAGTGTCAGGAAATTCGTGAAAATGTCAGGGAAATTGCGATAGCTTGCATCAGCCAATTGATTAGTCATCATCATTTATAAAAATTTGGGTTAAAATCCATTTTTTTATTTGAAAAAGATATCTTGTATATTGTCAGGGAAATCGTCTTGAGAATTTGAGTGAGAACCCTGAAAATGCTGTACGTGATTCTGAGGATGCTAATTAGTAATGTACGTGGATAACTTTCCTGAAGTGGAAGAGGTTAAAAAGTGGTTAAGGGGTTAAGAGAGCGGATGACCTTCTTACTACAATGGCATATTAGGACACTCAAGCAGCATACCCTAAATAGTTTTGCCAAACAAGCAAACAGTCAATCATTGGTGCTTTTTACGTAGTTTCTATTAGTGTGATCGACGCTGATCTTGTCTGTTAACTCAGCGATTTGTCTGTTAGATTAGTTGCAATGACAACGAACGATTTTGCCATCTCCCCAAGCTAAATAATCAGTTTTGACGTTTCACTGCATGGACAAAAACGAATTAAAAAAACTGCATTATGCACGATAATTGTAGCATATTACGTGCCATGTGCAGCGCTGCTCAGTTTTGACAATTGCGAATTGATGGTTTAGCGAGCGGAGCTTTCCCAGAATTAAGATTATTTTGACACATAAATTTGACGAGTGAGTGCTTTTGACGACGTCTGAGTTGCACCATTATCTGACGTTGTAGCGCGTATTGATTTCCACCACCATCTGATCCATGGGGATTCCCTTTGTAGGAAAAAGTGCTTTTGACCAAGAACGTGACGGTGGCATCCCCTGCAATTTCTGCATTTTGCCATCAGGCAAGCTACCCTCCATTACTCTTACCTTGCGCGGTATATTTGTTAAGGCAATGTAAACCCAAAATGCAATTTTAGGGAGCACTCGGTCCCGTATCTTCTCACTCTAATGTCCACCACTCAGTAAATAAATTTGGGCAAAATGGATGTTTGAGAGTCAGTGACTGGATGCTGCTCTGGAGAGTTGGTTTTCTGGGAGGGGTTCGCTAACCTCTGGCTCACTGCCTTTGGATGGACATGGAAATATGCGAGCTTTGGCATGGGCGAATTGGGATTATATGGGATGGCAGTATAAACTGCGCGGTAAAAGGCTACTGCTCCATTAATGATTACCTTATTGCATTAGTAATATTACGCTGGGGTTTTTCATCTCTTTTTCCCTCTCTAGCGCTCTTTTATATCTGGCTGCTTGCGGTTTGCTTCTTCACTGCTGCAATCATCGTTTTAAATATACGGCTATGAGGGTTTTCTTCTGTGGGCGCACTAAAATGTTTAAGATGAAATTCAGCCGCAGTAAGCGCTCGCATGCATCGAAATGAAAAATATGTCTTGGGTATAACGATTATAGTATTTGAAAGCCATTAAAGGGTATGTCTAATGGAAAAAAAGCTCACTGGCGAGAGTAGCCCGTTGGGTGTTTCCAAAAGACGGAAAAGTACTCGCCTGCATAAACGTGCAGTTGAAGTGAAAAATGTAAACGCGTTAAAATTAATTTATTAAAGTTATTCACTTCTAACCAAATAGATAGCTGGCCCTCTAGAGCGATGGAAACCCTGCCTGGAGATAAACTGACGCAGAGGTCAGAAAGATTAAAAGAGATTAAATCGAGAGGCCCCAGGGTCCCATCGGCCTTAACAGCAGTGCAAATGCTATCCCTGGAAACAAATGTTTTGGAATAAGCGTGATGTGCAGGTCATTTACATAATTTAGAAATTAAAATTTAATTTCATTTTGATCAATTAAAACTAAGAGTTGTTTTGTTGCAAAGACGAAGTTCATATGTCAGGGAAATGAAAAAGTGTCAAGGAATCTATGAAAATGTCAGGGAAATTGAGATCGTTTGCATCAGCCAATTGATTAGTAATCATTTTTTTTTTTAGAAAAATGTGGGATAACATCCATCATTTTTCTTATCTTTAAAAAAAACCTCTTTAAATATCAGGGAATAAACTAAAAAGTTATAGCCTGTTAGAAGAAAAGTTAGAACCTGTATTACGTTTCATTTCTAGGAACAGAAATTGTTCCAGCGTTATTTAAAAATTTATTTTCGTTTGCTGCAATAGATGGTAAATATATATTACTAGCAAATTGGGTACATGGATGTCACCCACCATACAACATGCTATTTACAGGGCGATTACTGAAGGTAAGGTACGATTGTCAGGGGAATGAAAATTATGAAATAGAATTGTGGAATTGTACAAAGCTCGTAAAACCATAGATAGATAGATAAATAAAATGACCATTTTATTTGGATGAAATGGTCATTTTATTTATCTATGGTAAAACAACGATACCTTGCCAAAGCACGTTCTCTTATTAGGCTAATTGTTTGTTACTAATTCGGCAATCAACAGCTCGCTTCTTTGTACATTCAACTCGTCATGGAGAGCAACAAGCATGTCATCGGGAATTACCTTCGACCATTGCAGTATTGAAATTCCTCTTACTGCAAAGAAGTAAAATGGCGGCCTGAAAAGCAGACTAAAATTCCATGGCCTTCTAGTACTCTCGGTCATTGATCGTGCTAGGAAGCCAGACATATGACCCGAGAATGAGGGCATTTTTCTCGCAAAACAACAATATTCGTGCAGGGGCTAAAATTGCGTTTTTCTGCTTCCGTTGAGCTTTTTTGTTTGATAAATGGTTAACGTAGGGAGGGGGGAAGGAGCAGGTAAAAGCTGCATACGTCGTGCAACCCAAGTCTGTTTTGTATTATGGGCTAGCTCCAATAGCAATTTGCGGATTGCCAACATGTTGAAATATTCATGGGCTGCACATGCCAAGATCAATATTAAAAACACGGGGCTGCGCATTTTTGTCTAGTAGATTGCTCTATTTCATTTAAATGAGTTGCTCCATGCTGTTTGACGTTTGGTCACAAACGCCATTTTGCGACTGCGGAAACGTCAGGGTCCGAAAAATATGAAAATAAAACAAAACATCATAAAAGCGATCGACGCGAGAGATAGGTGAGCTTTGCAGTGGGGGAGAATAGGGTGAGGATGAATTTTATTCGTGGCGTGAAAAAATAGGTGGAATACATACATCCGGTATAGGTTCTATGTATTGTTTTTTTCCTGGAAAAATTGCACGCTATTTGATGAAAAACCTTGTTTTAGAAATAGTAAAGGGTGACGGTGGCTTTACGGCCATGTAAGACGCATAAACGTGGTCTGTCTTTGGTAAGACTGTAAAAAGGCAAGGCAGACATTAAATAAGTTATATTGCGCAGGATGGACATGAGCGGATCAAACTGGTGGGGATTTACTTTGATGGAAACTAAGGAATAAGGATGAAGCGCCCAGACACGTACATGTAGACCTAGATGTGATCTGCGCTGGTGTAACATTGAAATGAAAATTTAATGTCGCAATAGAATACCATGTTTTCGCATTTTCTCATCCTTGGTTTTTTTTCCTTTCTTGAACAGCAGGATCCTTGCAAATCACGGACAGCCGGGAAGATGACGCCGGACGCTATGAATGCATGGCAGAAAATAGTAAAGGCACGGTCTACTCATACAGTGCGCCACTTTACGTCAGAGGTAATTATAAAGTGCAATAATTTTTTCACATTATCTTCGTTGTCATATATTGTATAGCATTGCAGTCTAAACGTGGTGTATTGCAGGGATGTGGTCAGTTAAATAGTATTAAAAAGTATGAAAAATAACAACTTATGTGAAAAATTCTTTGGAAATGAATCTCACGAGAAATCCAGCGTAAAACTGAGAAATTTCCCTTCATTCGTGTAGACCATGAATCGGTAGAATCACCTTGTCCTTAATTTCATCAAAAAGTAGTAAAGTTTGATTACTTTTGATCAGTTTTAAAAAAAATGCCTTCGACTGCCTCTTGAGTTCTAATACATCTTATATTGCCTACCCTCCGCGGTCATTGTTACCATCATTATTCAAATACTGAAAGCGAGTTATCCAAAAACTGGGATCGTCGCCAGTAATAAGAATGGAACTTCAATCCGTCGGAAATGCACAGTCTGCGCCCATTAAACGATCACTATTATTGTCCGTATTTTGTTGAAATTAGCAGTATTACTAGCCGTGTAGGATTCCCATAACAGGGCATTAATAATGCACTATGGCTAAAAATCATTTGTACTAAAATACGTCCTTTTTTGGCAATTTTAATATTTACACATAATATTTTTCTGAAAAAGGAAGTGAAATCCATCATTTGAAGTCTGGTTATTGTAAAAATTGGGACTACGGCGTTCTCAATATCGTAGGTGGGTCGCGAAAGCCTGTCATTTTAAATAGTGAGTCGTGGTGCAAACTCAAGTTTGAGAACCACTGTTGAAGCTCATGATAACGCAAACATTTTCAGAAATATTGCGTGAAAAATGTAAAAAAAATCAGATATTTTCATGTGGAAAATGTAAAAATTGCATACCAATATTGGGAAGCTGACCAAGCTGTCTCGAAGCGAAACTCCTCCAAATAAGATTGGCTTTCTTAATTTACAGCGAGGTTGACAGAATGTTCAACTTTGTATTGACCTGTGGTTAGTTTGTCATTAAATAGGAATTGGAGTAGATAAAATGAATGACTTCGCCAGCCTCGAGTGTGTGGAGCGTGCTAAGATTCAATTTAAGCAACGATAACACCCCAGGTTTGAGCTAAACTGAGAATCTTTTTCATTTAATTTGGTTTGCCACAATGCCCCTTTAAAAGAAAGAAGGTGGGAATTACGCCTTATCGGTGCAAATTGCTTTGCTCGATAGACCTTCGCTAAGTGCATTTTCAATTGGTTCTACCAGCAAAATTGTCTTGAAAAAGTGAAATGCGTGTTGATGCTAATCGCTCGCAGCTCATTTTCATTTCGGATTAAAAATATAAGGAGGATTAAGTTAGTTGCCTGACAAGTTTAATCTAGCTGGCTTCATCGTTGTCTATTCTTTCTTCAGCAGTAGGAACTGCCATTGCACAATCCTTGTTTTTTCTGCGTCAGATTTGCTGAAACGTTGCGTGCCATATTATTGGCATTTTTTCTCTCTTCCAAAATGGCAACAAATCTTGATAATGCAGATTTTTGCTTGAATTCCCAAGCGGGGCTTGAGGTCTCTCGTTATTGTGACATGCTGTGGCCAACCGTGCAGAAATATTTATTCGGATTAGATTCCCATGTTTTTGTCCCACTGGCATTGCTGAAATTTTCTAAATTTTCTGGCGAAATGTGCTCAAAGACTTGATGAGCTGGAATAATCTGGAAAAGTCTTTATTTCGGTGCTGGTCGAGACATAGGTATTCATTTAATAAAAGTATTCTCAATTTATTCTTGAATCAATCTATGGATTGCAAGTCCTCTTGCTTTGCACTATGACAAGTGTATTGAAGAAACACGAATAATTCCAGACGTCGTTTTTAAATTAGCTAAATGGTTATAAAAATAGTTTTTCGATCCTCGTATTGACCCATAATTCTGATATAGCGCATTAGCTACGCTGTGTCAGGCTGTTTGGCATTAAGGAACACAATGAACCGCGTGGCTTGCATAATGTAGCATCGTTAAGAAAATGAAAAAGGGGATAAAACCAAAGTAATCACTATTTCAGATAATGCAAATGAATAAATGCATTATTCTTTTCCCTCCAAGGTTGTTTTGACAAGAAAGAGCAGTTGGAAGTTTTGGGGGTACAGTATATTATAATGATACGGTTCTATTGATTGCTGCCTGTTTATGAATTACTTTCCATGAGCTTGGATTTTAAGCTTATAAGACAGATCTGCGTATAGATGACACCTAACGCGGAGAAGGGGATTCTCACTCTCAGTTCTAGCTTATACATGTATTAAGACTTATTAATTTTTTTTTTATTTTTTTTTTGAGCTGTTTGAAGAGGAATAGGTTTTATTTGCTATTTAACTGCCTTGCCATTTTCACTACTTGCCGCCGCCATCAGTTTTCATCAGTAGGCGTTAATGGCGGAGTATTGGAAGTGGCATACCAGGGGTAGCAATTTATTTAATTGTGAGAATTGTTTTATTGCATCAATAAGCCTACATGCCGCCATCTGATAGTACAGTATATAGTCACACGCAAGCTTTATTCCTGATTTTACAATGTGTCATGCAGTCGTATACTGTAGACAGAATCAAAGCGTTGTGATGGAGTGTTGTCCTAAAGCATAGAACATGGGAGGGAATCTTCTTTATGCAAAACTCATTCCAAAGCGGAAAATATCGAGTAGAAAGCATTCCAAAACATCCATGTTCCCAGGGATTCAAGTCCACAACAAGTTTAATGGATGGCTAAAGCCTTAAATATCGCCTAGAACTTTTATTATATTTTCTCTAAATGTAAATAACACTTTAAATAAATATGCAACAACTTTATTATACTTTTTCTAAATATTTGATTTTTTTAACAAAGCATAAAATCCCAAACCTGTTATTTTCAAAGTTATTACGTACAGTACATGTACATGTAACTTATTATGAAAACTAGATAAAGCTTTACATTGCTTGTTATCGGTATTAAGAAATAACACGAATGCAAGTGAGACTATAGAGACAAATGTTAGTGTTTTACTGTATTTTTGGTACCTTAGCCAAATGGGGATTTCATTCACAAGCGACCAATATTGGAAAACCCTTTGCGCGTATCATAATTTTAGATTGCAATAGCCATAACAAACTTTACTTGAATTTATCACCAGTAGGGAGCGAGTCTATTGGATTTTTAATGCTCAGCTAAATTGAAACGTTGTATTAAGGTCTACTTTGTATTTCAATAAACTCCGTAGGTTCTCAACTAAAGTAGTGGTGCGGATTTTTAGAATATTCCCACTCATTTCTCGCATTTTTGTTCGATCGTGTCGTTAATTAACGACAACTTTCTTCTTCAATTACAGAATTATGTAAAATCGTGGTGATTACGTTAATGGAAGCACCAGAAAAAGATTTTTATAATTTGTTTTCCACCTTTTCCCTAACATTATTTTTCCCCATCCTGTTTCCACTGCATTCCCTCGATCGTTGCCGAGCATTTTCGCATTTCAAAGGAAATTTCTGCTAGTCAGTCAGCTTGAATCGCATTAAATTAATTGGATCTGTTAGTTTCATTCCAACCAGTTTTTCAAGAACCTTCTGTGTTATGTTTCGGTCTTGCATCGTTTTCACTCAACCTCTTTTCTGACAATATTCCTGCGTTTGCACTGTTGGCGAGTGGGCTTTAGTTAACTCTGTGCTTGGCTTATGAAAATATCTCCGAGCTGTTGATCGTAGCAGCGAAAAAGTGTGCCTGGCTTAGAGTTGATGTTGCGGCTTAAACGTAAATACTCGCCACATTTCAGCGTCACATCCATCCTCAGAGCTTTGCTAATACTGCACCTTATTCCATTTTCACTGGCGTGATATTTCGACAAACAAGGTGGTCTTCCATTTTACTGTTCTTGCTGCCCACCCAAATAAGAGCAGTTTTTGGAAATAACATTCCTGTTGGCACTGCCAGCAGGGCTCTTTTGGAGGATTAGTCCGAGTTGACCGCATATCGTATTAGTGGCCACGCAATCAATAAGTTGTGAAAGTTAGCTAGGAGCTTGTAGGCGTGCATCGACATTGCCAATTCCTAAAGATCGAATGAACTTATCAAAATTCCATTTCGATATTTGGAAAGGTCTTTTGCCTTAACTGTATCACCATCTTTCCTGCATAGTATTTTATTCTTTGTAATGTGAATGTTTAATATGTATTCCAGGTATTAGTAGGATTTGTGCACACCTACCGTAAGAGTGGACTTCCCCAAGAGCTCGTAGGCTTTTCCATAAAATACATGTAATTTAAACTTAGCCTAACCGACACTTGCGTGCAAAAAAATCGACTCACCGGCATGAATCGAGTAAAAATGTTTTTCTCACGAACTAAATGTCCGATTTCAAACCGGAAAAATGTTTTTTGTAGACAATTTATTCCTTTTTATAATTCGCCTAATTTGCATAAATTCCTTATGCATATATGAGGCGCAAAACGTCGAACTTAAAGAAACCCAAATTTGCATTATTTATGACATATGCATTCTTGTATCCCTGTGGGTATAAGTGTTTCTGAATGTAATTTGATTATCAGAGCTTAATGAACACACATCCAGACATATTGTTAATTAATGATTTCTCAATAAAATGACCACTACACCAGAAGTAGGCATTGGAGTTGCAGGCTATTCTCCAGAGAAACTCAGCAGAAGTCCTTTTCACACTAGGCGAATTATAAAGATGAATCAATTGTCTACAAAACACATTTTTCTGTTTTTAAATCCGGCATTTGGTTTCTGAGAAAAACACATTTTTACTCGATTCTTGCAGGTGAGTCGATTTTTTTGCACGCAAGTGCATAACCAATATGCATAGGTTAGACTAGGTTTAGTGTACAGTCAGTCAGGTTAGGTTGGATAAGATTAGGTTAACAATTTGCCCCACAAAGCCTATGAGCTGTTAGGAGAAGCCTACTTTTGCGAGGTGTGCACATACTGTACAGTAGCCTAGTCTGCAGAATGCAGAGCCTTATCATCACTGTTATAATGGGAAATGGAAAGTAACGGCTTGTTTGATTTTATTTCAGTGCGACAAGTGCCTCCTCATTTCTCGATTTCTCCTGAAAAGACATATGAAGTGATTCCTGGCTTTGACTTGAACATTACCTGTGTGGCTGTCGGATCCCCCATGCCACTGGTGCGATGGCGTAAAGGAGCAATTGGCATAACTCCGGAAGATAACGTGCCCGTTGGCAAAAATGTCTTGCAACTGGAAAACGTTCAAGAATCGTCCAATTACACTTGCATTGCATCCTCCAAATTGGGCCATATCGAATTCACTACCCAAGTCCTCGTACAAGGTGAGTTTAAATTACTGAATGCATCATCTTACTCGTGCCTGTACTAGTCGAGTACTGCGTCCTATGAGATTACTTGGAATGGTGACATCTAATATGGAGAGTGGCAATAATTTCACACATAATCATATTTGCCCCAAAAAAATGGAAAGATTGTAGTCATTTGGGCTACTCACCATTGTGGTTCTTTATCTTTACAGTTTATCCCACTCTAGAGTGTAGACACCAGTGTGAATTTAGATTGCTAGGTGGGGCACTTTTATCTGAAAATAATGAGTTTAATCTGTCAATATTTCTGCACCTGCTTCGCAGTAGCAATTTAAAAGGCGTGCACAATATCATTTTCTTACTGGCTGTCGTATTGTTTTCTCTGAAAATGAGTACCAGTTGCCAGTCAGATTACAGTATATAAAATTTCTCTTGCAAACTTGCAGTTAATGAGTTTTTACCAAATCTCGTCTGGGATTGCCTAAAATATTCTTTGCGATGAATACTTGTTGAGGTTACTTGTGATCCCTTTTTTTACTGAGTGTGAACATTTTTCGAAATTTCCATTGCATATAGAGCCTGTGCAAGTTTTTCTGCTTGTTTTTCTTAAATTTTTTCTAATTTTTCTAATATTGAACACGTTCATCTTCTCAATACCAAAATGTTACTAATGGAATGTTTTTTTTATTTTTTCGTTAAGTAGCACTACCGCGTCCACCAACGAATGTCCGCATTTCGGAGGTCACTTCACTATCAGTGCGCTTGACTTGGTCATATGATATTGGCTCAGAATCCTTGCTGTATTACGTCATTCAATACAAGCCACGATCCCCAAATCATGAATATTCGGAAATAAGTGGGGTCACGACCTCCTATTACACCATAACTGAACTCAGCGCTTTCACCGAGTACGAATTTTATGTTATTGCTGTGAACAGTATAGGAAGGGGCGCCCCCAGCAGCCCTGCCATTGTAACTACTGGAGAGACTGGTAAGTTAAAAAAAATTATATTTCCTCGTTTGTGAAAAATAAGAGTTAGCAGCTTTTCAATTGGCTGTGGAAAGTTACGAAACTTTATGTGGATTTTATTGTAGTTTTTATTAAACAACTCTAGTGAGCGTTCTTAATTAAATTATGTTATAACGTAATTTCATTGTAATTTAAGTAGTGTTGATTTCACACGAAATATTCGCCTCACACTTTGCTAACTTTTGTTCTTAAAAAGTGACTGCTTTCTGAATACCCATTATAAAGTGATGCATGTTTTACATTTACTTGAGTTAATTGTATGTGAAACCCTGTCTTATCAAACCCCTCAAACCCTGTTTCAAAATCAATGTGTACCCAAAGAAAAGATGCTTTGATGGTCCTTTGTATTTTTCTCGCCAGTCGTATCTGAAGGACCGATCAGTAAGTTCCTCCTTGTGTTCTGTTAAAAAGTGTGCTGTTTTAATCTTGAATAATTAGGGTACAGGTATTTCGAACATTTCTTACATGTTTGCCTGTTGCCCCAGTATTGGATATCGATATCGAAAACATCAACTTTGTCTACTGCTGATTAATGATATCCACTTTCGGGATTTAACTTGAAAGTATTGGATGATAATATCTATAAAAAATAAAACCAACAGCACTCATTAATTTAATATCAATCAGCATTCAAGGATATATTTACATTATAAAGGATGTTAAATTCGAATTTATTGAAAATTGTTGCAACCCCATATGCTTTCTATAACCCTTATTAATGTGTACCTACAATATATTTACTTCTTATCCCTAACTAACTGCAACCACGAAAGATGTGCAGTGATCTGTAGTAATGTAATAATTTACGAGACATTCCTCAAAATTCTTTCAGTTGTATTGAAGTGTTTTGCCTTAACCCTTTACACCCTTTAAACAAAGATGTCTCATTGTTTTCAACAACGTTTTGTGTCCTTGAGATGTGACTCGTTACCTTCTATTAGTTTTTCCAACTGCGTTGTGCTTCGTTTTTCTTCCACAAAGCTGAATGTTAATTTTTGTGGACACAATAATAGAATTCTGAGGATCCTGTGTTCATTGAATTTCTGGGTTCCATTGCTGCATGCCAAACCGCATATGTATTTTTTATTTTATGATTAGCATACAAGGACAAATATGGTGGGTTAATAGGTCTGTCGTAAGCAATGGAATCCGTTGTATTCGTACTAATCATTAATTCATGCGAGAGATGTTATAACAGGGTTCCCACTTTCTGGAAAGTGAGAGAATGTCTGAGAATTCGTCAAAATTAGTGAAAATGTCAGGGAAAGTTTGATAGTTTGCATCGGCCAATTGATTAGGCATCATCTTTTATAAAAATTTGAGATAAAATCCATCATTTTTTTTTAATTTTTAAAAAAAAATCATGTAAAATGTCAGTGAAATGACTGAAAAGTTGTCAGAATGTGTCAGAATGAGTGGGAACTCTGTATAACCTGATACCTGATGTACTGTGAAAAAGTGATCAGGACATAGTAATGTTTTAATTCTTGGTACTGTTCGCTTTTCAGCCCTTACACCTATACATTTTAATGGTTCTATCACAAGTAAGGGCTTTTCTTCACTTTCTTTGCTCTGCATTTTTCTTGTTTCTGGTGTTGTCTTGGAATGTTTGACATGTGAACCTATATCCCAACCACTGTCACTGTAAAATACATGTAGTTAGCCATTCGTTCACATTTATTTTCATTCTAAATCTTGTGCCTATCGCTCATACTACATATTTCCACTGCATGCTAATTTCTTCTTTCACCGCTCACTCAATTTATATCTATCTCTTGTGGATCGTTAAACACATGAATTTTTATCACTCTCGCACTCATCCTAAAGCAGTGGAGCTAATAATGAGTTATTTTAAAACTGCCATTACGTGTATTCATTTAGCCTCCCACCAGTACTATTCTGGTGTTAATTTATCTTTCCGTGTTGTTATATAGAGCCTGGAAGTGCCCCACGTAACATCATGGCCCGCCCTCTCAGTGCCAGTACAATGCTCATACAATGGGATGGACCCGAAGAACCTAATGGCCAAATCACTGTAAGAATACAGCGTTTTTGTTTTTAAAAATTGCTAAAATGTCCAACTTTTTATTTATAATGGTTTAAATCGATGATCAAAATTACCATAATTTTCTGTCTAACAAATTTAATTAACTTTTCAGTAACGCCCTAATGATGATGGAATGTGTTTGCGAAATATATTATCGCTATTTAATTTACTTGACGTCTATATAAAGAATGTCTATCAGGGAATATTATTTCAAATTATCCCTGAATGCTTCGAACGTGTTCTAATCAGTGCTTCAGTTTAGCATATTTAATTAAATTCACAGAACCAGCTGGACCAATCATTTGTTTCGTTATGTGCATTTTCAAAATTGGTTAAGCCAATATTACTAAAACAAACATTGAGCTTTTGGAGCTGTGTTCCATAGCAAATTTCTCATTTAATTTTGTTTTGTTTCAACAAATGTCAAACAAGCCATATTTTCGTCCTTTCCTTCAGTGCCGTACCCAAGGGGGGAGGGGGGCTGAGGGGGCTGCAGCCCCTCCCGAAATTTTCACTTTTTGGTGGTAATTTTCTCTACACAAAAAAAATCCGAAATTTTTTCATCGGAGATGTGGTTCAGCACCCCCCGAAATGAAATCCTACGTACGGCACTGCTTTCCTTCGTTTGGTACTAAGATTTTTCTTAAAATACGCTAATTTACGCTTTGATTAAAGCAAGGGGAGTGACCTTGTTTTCAAAATAAACCCAGTTTGGAACGAAGAAGAAGAATACGTACATTTTTTAATTTTACAAATTTCTGCGCTTCTTTTGATGAAGAAAAACTTTCTGTGAAAGAAATATGTGTATTTTGTGAAAATAACAAAAAAAATTGAATTTGAAGATGTCAGCTGTCAGATGTAGGAAATCAACTACACTGTATATGGTTAAATTAATGATCTTGGAACAGTACACTCGGGCCATTAGCATTGTCATTGAAGTTGCAAAATTCATGTAAGACAATCCCATATCTTGACTTCATTTTGTTTTATTTTTAAGGGTTACAAAGTCTATTACACGACTGATCCCAACGTTCAGATAGTGGCTTGGGAATCTCAGTTGGTGGACAATAACCAGCTTACCACCATTAGTGACCTTATTCCTCAAACAATTTATACAATCCGGGTGCAAGCATATACCACCATTGGATCCGGTCCTCTTTCAGCCCCGATTCAAGTCAAAACTCAACAAGGAGGTCAGTAAATTATAGATTGTACTCGTCCTTTTTTCCATTTATTTTCAGCATAATTTAAATGCTTGGGATGCCGGTGGTCGAGTGGTAGCGCACTGGCTTCTCGATCCAAGCGATGCGGGTTCGCATCCCGGCCAAGGTCGGTGGGAAAATTTTGGGCAGGCGATTTTTCCTGTGTGGCGGCTCTTTCGGATGAGAGT
>JAQGAF010002637.1:0-21372 GCA_034687865.1 Kryphioiulus occultus
CGAACGAGCCGTTGCCATGGTTACGACGAGAAAAGAACGACACCTGGAAAGTGTAATTCAAATCGGAACGAAGTAAAGCGTGAATAAAAAAATTATCAGCATAAATTGCTGATACCCGGTATTTCTGTCAATCATGCACTCAAGTAAGGTCTGCTGAATAACTGGTAAGTTAATGTTTTATTGATTTGCGTGTTTTTAAAAAACGTAGTATAAAATAAAATAACATGACGATAACATGAGGAATTTAACTCTGAATTTAACTCCGCCCTCTTAAAACAAAAGCTTTGAGCTCGATGTTCTAAAGTAGCAGTTGCCCCATTATGAAATAAAATAAGTCTTAATCGTTTAGGGTTTGCTGTTTGTGTTATATCCCTTTCATTACCATTATAGCTTCATAGCGTTTGCAATAAGCGGGTACTCAAAAGTGCCACCAGTATTGAAAGGGTTATTATGAATAAGTGCGCCAATAGTCCCCATGATAAGGAAAATGGCGCGCACCAGCTCGATTACAGCACAACTGACTTCTCGGGAAAAAATTCAGTGCAATTCCACCAATCGTATTGCGTGTCCAAGTGTATTAGTTAAACGTAGTATGGAGCATTAGTTCTCATTGGCTTATTATAGATCCCGTCGTATAAAAGGCGTGAAAGTTTTCGATTTCTAACGTCGTTTGAATGGAGGATCCCACACAAGGTCCGAAAGGGCCTAAGCCTTTTCGGTTTAAAGGAACTCCAGCGGCTAAAAGCAGGCATAATTTCGCGGTTTTAGTATTGCTAGCTGGTGCCGGAGTTGCTTTTCTTATGGAGTAAGTACGTAGCGAGTAATTTATCATAGAAAACCACACAGGAATATTGCTTTCCGAGGAAAACTGTCTGCTTGTTGAAAAGTTTACGTTGCTTTCCATGGATTGGCCCCCAATGTGTACAAACCTTCGTCAATAAAACGATTGACTCGTTTTGTTCGACACGTGACGATGTTCTAAAATCTAAAGTGGGTTGTGGTCATAAAAATGTTGGAAATTTTCATTTTGCCTTGAGTGATTCATCTATAGGGCGCGCGGGCTATGCGTGTATGTTAGGCTCTATTGTAATGAAAATCTGGGCTATATTGCATAATTCATTATTGATGAATTTTCGCCAAAGTTGGTCCTTTCTGGAAGTGGTGGACATTTAGCAAATTCTCATGTATTCTGGAACACAATAAAGCTTACTTGGCCTGCATAAAGTTATGTATTGACCAAGTTACTACCAAAACATAATAAGGTGTTAAAATCCTTTCGCACTATAGCAGACTAGGCGGTTGCCTAGGATGCGAAATACCCTTACGTTGTTCCTGCAGACAAAAGTTAAATTCTCGAAAAATTAACCCTTAATAATTTTCTCTAAAGTGAATTGGTTTTCTTGCAGAAGATCGCCTGGAATGCAAAGAACGTTCCGCAAATATCAAGAGTTTGATAAACGCTTTGAGGATGATTTCGAAAGCAGTATGACTCGAGAGCAGTTCTTCAATTTTGGGATTCATCAAATATACACCAAAGAGGGAGGTGCTGTAAAAGCCAAGAAGAAATACGACGAAACCCACGAAGACGATCCTATTTTTGTAGCCTAATTGATCCTCATCTTAGGCTCCTCAACAAAATCTTCAGAGATTATGGAGTCGCCAAATAATGCAAACGCAAAAAAATCCTCGCAGCAGAGACTAAAACATGATATAAATAATTCTGATTCGCCAGATATTAAACTCCAACATCCAGTGAATCATGAAGATTTCAACTTTGACCAGTTTCAGTTTAAGGTAGTTTAATCCTATATGTTAGATATTCTTGCGAACAATGTGCTATATGTCGGGCTAGTGCTAATTCTTTCTGCAAAGTTGAACAGCATATTGTTTGTAGTTGTCATCAGATTGGAGGAATAAAAGTAGTAGGACTGTCAAAATGATGTGATACATTCACTTATGCATCACTACCAGTATCTTTACATGGGCAGCAAACTTTAAGCTACCTTAGGCCTGTTGCCTACTGGGAAAAAAGAACCTTGGGGCAGGTTTCATAAGTCTAACAATTGAACTTTTGGCTGAAACCCACCTTGCAAGTTCTGGTATGCCAGAAGGCAACAGGTCTAAAACAGCTTAAAGTCTGCATGTAAACATAATGATAGATTTTAAATGAAATAATCTCTTTAGTACAATACAGTATAAGTTTTGAATACACAGGATGTTGTTCAAAATAAGTGTGGCCATTTGCATATGTCATCATCAGACACAGTTAGTGCTCTATATATGTTTATACATATATTGTTGCATAATATTTATGTGAATTTCTAAATTTAAAGATATAAACTAATTAATTTTTCTGGTTTCTTTAGTGTAGTTTTTAATTGAAATCTGCAAATGTCAATACTTGAGAGGCAATGGTTTACAGATACATGCTTTTTTTGCAGCCGAAGAAGAAAAACCAGCCACAATTGAGAAATGAAAATTTACCAGTGCCACCAATAGCAATTTTAGAGTGCCCTCTATGTGGCTGCAAAAGTAAAAGTAGTGTTGTAAGTATTTAGTATTCTTTTATAAGTATTTATTTAAAACAGTCCTTCTGCTTGACATCTCTCTTCTAACTGTAGTTGTCAGTGCTCATGTAATTGACATTTAACAGTTCCTTAGCAACCAAATTGTGCCGATTTTAATAAATCCAACAAAGATGTGTTAAAGTCATTGAGAAGTGTTGATTTATTGTTGGTGTGCTTTTCTAGTAGTTTGAAGAAACACGCTTAGATTATGGTGGATTGATAATTACGGTTTTCATCACGTTTTCGTGATAAATAGGATTATTTGTCCTGCAGCATTTTATTGTTAGTGGTTCATATAATCCCCAAGAATGTTTCTATAGAATCTTTAGTTTAATATTTTCTCAGTTGTCAATAGTGAAACAATTTTCAGTGTATTGCATGCATAATTTTTTGCTAATTTAGGCTTACTGTTTCTATTATTGTAAAGGCATCCTTTATGCCTCACATATGTTGCATTTGTTCGACACATTGAGGGCTATGGTGGAATTAGGTTCTCATTTTCTGACACCACTTCTTTCCTCCCTAATGTATGTTTGGGAAAAAAATCTTTATCACTCCTCAATTAATCAAGGGATTTTGTCATTTCATGCATACTCAAAATATTTTGGTCAGAATTAATTTCAAATTCTCAGGAGCGAGAAAAATAAGTAAACTTATTTAACATGTATATTTTATGTTTGTGCAAGGGAAAATCTCGGCACTTAAAGGAGTGTGCAAAAAAAAGGGGCATGTCGTTTACCAAGATGATGGAAGCTGTTGAATTACAAAAAAAACAGGCTGAAGAAAGAAGATTAGCTGGCCTTCCCATTTTACCTTCAAAGCCTCCAAGAGATTCAAGAAGGAATGCAGTTATTAAAAGACAGCTAGAGCCTGAAACGTCAGTTGCTTACAGTAGCTTTTTTATTTTAATTGAGGAATTGGTAAATCTGACATATCTCTTTGATTTTAGAGCGTTGCAAGCTGACTTGCAGATGGCGTTAGCAATGTCATTGTCGTTGCAACAAAAACGGGAAAAGGAAGAAGATCAGGAACGTTTTTTTCTCGAAGCATTAACTGGGGAATCCGAAAATGAAGATAAAAAGTTGATTACTGCTCTAGGAACTGGTTCTATTTCTGAGGGAAAGTTGCAAGCTCCGCCTGGAAGAAAAAACAGAAGAAAACAGTACGTTCATTTGAATGCCGAAATTGGTATTGAAAGTAACATTTTTCTAACCACCGCCCTTAGTTCCTAAATTTTACCTTCAACGTTTACTACTATTGGTACTTTTAACATGAAATATTTTTTTTCTCTAGGCAATGCATAACTCCATTTTGGCTGGTTAGATCGAGGGAAGAAACAAAACTGATCCATGCTGGGAGAGTAGTAAAAATTCTTTCTGAGCAGGTATGGAATATTTTTCAATATTGTGTTGATGTTTTACATGTTTGAAGCTTTGCAAACTTCAAATTACTCCGCAGGATAACGATTCCGATGAGGAAAACTGCCCTTTTATCTTCAATTGGAAAAAAATTAGACCGCATTGTACGATTCCTTGGCCATCAGCTGGACATTGTCATTTTTGGGAGGCATCATCGTTGTCAGAAACAGTCCGTTCCAATTCAAATAACTTTTATGTTAAAGCTTTGGAGCAGTGGTTTCTACCGAAAGACACACTTACTTCAAATATGCAGAAGCAACAATTGCTTAATGCAGAGGACGGGAAAAAAACTGAGGAAATTGAGTGTTTACCATCAACTTTAACAGCATTAAATGCTCTTTGTGCTAATACTTCTATGACCCAAAAGGATACAACAGTGGAAGCTGGCCTTGATGGATTTTTGCTGGATAACACTTATGGTGACGGATTTTTTACACAGACACAAAAGGTTTACTAAAATTGTTTTTATAGTTACTTATCTATATTTGTATATCATTCTTTCCAAATGACATTGTAAGCCATCCATAAAGGACATCCTGGAATTTTCACCAGTTTCCCCCTACCCTTCCCCCCCCCCCCCCATATAAACTCGAAATTCCAATTGGCGATGTGGACGTCAACTGTTCTTGAACCCCTCCCTTTCTGGCAATGTCCGGTTTTCAAATACACTCTCTCTCCCCCAGACCTCCTTTATGGATGACTTCTTATCATTTTTTAATCAAATAATTGGCATGAGATGAATACATTCAATATTTGCTATTAATTACATTATATACAAATAGGATGAAAAGATGGATTCGAAGTTGCGCTTAGAAATGTTCAAACGATTGCTAAGCATGGTTGATAATAGCACCCTTAGTGATGTTGAAATTATTATTAAGAATGATGAAGTTATTAATTGCCATAAGTTCATTCTTTATATCAACTGTCCTGTTGCATATCAGGTACATTTATTACTTGGTATCAGTTTAACTAAATATTCTTTAAGCGTGGATACACATCATATTTAATCTTTTTCCATAGGAACTTCGAAACACTGTTGATCAGAAATTAATCTGGAGAGATATATCACGGGAAGGGGCCATTACTTTCTTGCAGTTTGTCTATGGTGGGGCATTCACAGGATCAAATAATAAAGAAATGCTACAATTGGCAATAAGGTAAACCTATTTCAGTTATCATCCTCAGAATCTAGCTATGAACTGGTGCAATAAATGTAGTCCAGTATCAAGGGGTTTGCAACTGTCCTGTCACCATTATGATAATCGTGACTGCACCGTTATCTTAACCGTCATTGTAACCGCACCCTCACTGTCCCCATAACCATCGCAATAATCGCACTGTCAACGTCACTATAACCGTCACGTGTACCATAAACGTCTCAACTGCACCATCACTGTAAAGGTCCCAGTAACCGCGCTGTCACCATCAGGGTAACCTCACCGTCACCTTAACTACAATATAAACTGTCAACCCTCCTCAGTTATGTCACTATATGTATAATTTGTTTTCACCCGTGGTGATCCCACAGAAGATAACACTCGAATGTCCATGACGTCATTGAAGTCCCACTGAAGTCCTTGAAATCTGCAGTTAGGTGTACACGATTTTGAAAAGTTGCCAACCCCTTGCAATTCATGCATTATAATATTGCATATAACTAAACATGAATTTAATTTTGTTATTTATCTTGTGGCGATTTCTGGATCAATTTGCTTACGTTTAATTGTATTTACTTTAGGTATAAAATGAAGGCGCTTTTGAATTTACTTTCTAATGGTGAAGACTCTGATAGCTCTTATGATAAACATGACCGTTTTGATGACACAATTATTGATATTGAATTGGGTTCACCAAAGTCAGCTGATAGCTATTTTCCATCCCCTATTTTAACTTCGAAGATAAAGCCTGTTAACACAAGTTCTCCTGTGCTAACTAGTGAAAACAGCAATTCCAAATCAGCTGCATGTGAATTTCTAGAAAACCATACTGATGAGATAATGAATGGTGGATTAACACGCAAAGTTAGTGAGACGATTCTTCCAAATAGACTTTCAAATCAAAGTATTGGCTTTGATCGCAGCATAAGAAATTCTAGAAGTTCTCAAAGAAAATTGTCATATGCTGGTTCCTCATTGATGTCTCCTGATCTCTTCTCCATCGTCCATGATTCCACATGCGATAAACTTACCAGAATCGGTTCTAAACTGGAAGAGATGGACATGGCACTTGGAACGCCTTTTGCTACCACCTGCACACCTATTCGGAGTATTACACCGGAAACTGCTACATCAACTCCGGTGGAAAACAGGCTTCCATTATCTACTCAAAAGGCAAAGACTTTTAGCATTTCACCCTTGCTGGCAGAACGACCTGCTTTTTTTCAAACATCACGACGATTGGAGCAAAAACATTTTCTAGGAGCTTCACAATGTAGCAGAACGTCTCGCTCAAAAATCAGCAGTTCGTGTATTGTGTCCGACACGCCTGAAATTAACTCGCAAGATGCAGATAGTTTAATCCAAAACGGATCAGTGGACAAGATTTATAAAGAAGAAGAATCCTGGGAAAAGTTTAATTATGAAAGTGAGGGTGATAAACCTGAAAATGGAGGATCAAATTCATCGCTGGATTCCTTGGTTTTAGAATCCCTAAATGATTCACCTAGCTCAGAAGACGAAGAGGTTACGGGACCTCATAGCACAAATGGGAAAAGAAAATTGACATCCAGCCCCACATCCAGCCCATTTCCCAAAAGGATGAAGTCTAAATTAGAGCTAATCAGTAATCAGCATCCTATGACGAGTCCAAAGAAAAGAACAAAACGGGTCACAAAATTGAGCCTGGATTTGCAGATGTCACAGTTCTCCAGCGATGATGAGCTTGCGTCTGGTGAAGATGTTTTGGAGATGAATTTAAATCCTGAAGTTGACTTGCCAGGTTAGCGAATATTCTTTTACGTTTTCTTTTGTGATTACATATAGGGTGCACGAAAATGGTCATTGTGACTTATACATAGCAGGGTTAATTAGTAAATATATTTTTGAACACCCAGTTATGTAGTTAAATCTGCCATTTTATAGAGAGAAAATGTATTTATTACTGCACAAATGATTTGCAAAATTTTATGGTGACACAAATTATTTGTGTGGTTGCTGATTTCAAATAAATATTCAGGTGAGAACGTTTCTGCAAGACCATCTCCAGACCCTTGTTTCAAGCTGTCATCCACATCAAGCACAGGTTCAATTGAGAACAACTTTGAGCGAAACAATACTTGGAACGATTTTCCAGAAGGCTACAATAGTTGTGACAATTTGCAATTAATGGTCGACCAACTGTCCAACGTGAAAGATGAGCGGGATTCTCTTTGTAGTAATTCGCCAAGAAAACCTCAATTGTCATCTTCCTCAAATTCAAGCAATAGAAGAGCACATGTGGCTTCACTTGAGAAATCTGATATTTCTTATAAATGTAATGAACTGTTGGAAAGTATTCCTCATGATAGCATTTGGCAAGAAGATGTAGAAGATCACCGAAGTATTGGCGAGTTCGGCAATTATGAATATGATTTGCCTTCTAACTGTTCCTCCCCAAAAGCTCACGAGAGTGTGCATTTGGAGGAGGAATGTGTTACTGATTATGCACCATTGCGTGGATCGCAATCGCCAAAACCACTAAAGAAAATACCTGCAAAGAAAACAAAGAAACTGAGCAAGAAGTTGCCAGAAGAGACTTGTGTCACTCCAATGCCTCATTATAGTATCATGGAAACTCCTATAATAAAAGTAAGACCTCTATATTAATTAGTTGAATCATTTATGAAATTTAATTTGAAATTATAATGTACCGATGCATGGGATATTTTGAGCTATTTCCAAATTTTTTACAAACTTTTTAAAATTTTGCATATTCAGGTGTATCAATATATTAACAAGTGCTTCAACTTGTACATGTACCTCACAATGACGCAAAACGTGACACATACCAATTGTTATATGTTTGTTAAAACTTTCTGCTTCTGTGATTTCAGAAAGAACTCAAGAAAATTGGTGTTCGTCCACTTGCTAAGAATAAGGGCATTACAATTTTGAAGCACGTTTACATGGAAACTCATCCAAGTATGGATTCAAAACTTTCGAAATTATTTTACTCCATACTCCAGCATACTGAACAGAATCTTTCATTTGTCAGATGCTGTTCATTATCCAGGTAAGTCTCATAGTCCTGCAACGAAGGCTGCTCTGACAAGCTCTGGGTCAAATTCTGAAATTGGTCTTTGCAAAGAGGAGTGTGGTGTCATGAAGTCTAAATTATCCACTAAAAGCAAGAAGAAAGCTGGAAAGACTAAAGATTCTCAAATTCTGCCATGCCATAGTCAGACGAGGTAAATAAAAATTTCCATTTAGATTTTCCGTAATAAAATTTCCATTGTAGGTAATTATAATTTACTTTTCATACTTCTCAGACGCTTTATTATATCTGATTCAGATATTTACAATTAAATAAGCTAGAACTGCTTTTTTGAGAAGCCTGTCATATACGTTATTCATGAATGCGATTGTTTTCAAAATGAAAGGGAGAAGAAAACCAGTACAGTTAAAAGTTCTCCAGAGATGGTCGGAAATAAACAAATAAAATCGCCAAATAAGAACGAAGAAATGAAAGCATTCATATTTGTCAACACAGAACTAAGAGCAAGGATTGTTGGTTATCAAGTTAGGAATTTCTTGTATATAAATTAAGAATTGTCTACATATCATTTTAACTACTTGCAATTACTGTAGCTATTTTTGTTTCTTGCAGCCTATTGATTTCAAACGTCTTCACACTGATTTGAAAGTTGCCGGATTGAAACCCACTGTCCAGGAGTTGAAAGACTTCCTAGATGACGAGGTTTGTGTTTAAACTCTTCCTTTTTTCTGATCACAACTTCAACATTTGGCTGAAACCTTTTTTTTAACAGTGTATAACCTACACATCGTCGGACGAGTTGTCGCCTCGTAAATCCAAAAAACGAACCTGTCGCCGTAAAAAAACATAAAGACGATATACTGCTGAAAATATTTTGCTAGGGGAAGTTTTAGTCAATTACTTGATTTGTGTTTCTTACTTGGCGTTTCACTTTTGTTTTCTTTTTGTTTCTCATATGGGCTAATAACAACGAATATTTAAACTTGTTCAACAAGTAATTCTCTCTCATATTCACTTGATTTGTAATGAGTTTCATTCATGATTTTAATTTGTCGTTTGAATTAAAGACAATTTTAAGGAAATCGTTTTTATAAATTAATTTTACCCAAAAATGCCTGCGGGCATATGCGAAATATTTCACGTAATGAATAGTACGTTGGAGAGTTTAAATAATATTTCAAATGATTGGCTAACATTGCTCTGTAAAACTCTAATGGGGCAAATTTTTTTAAAAATATTCTGACGATTCAGAATTAGCGAAACCACTCTCATTTTTTCAGTTTTGCTTGAGTTAGGCGTTTTCTAATTTCTCTGAAATTTCTTTGCTTAACCAAACAACTTTGTTATTTATATGAAAACGTTTCACTGATGAAATTCTTTCTCATGTCTTTATTAAACCTCAGTATATTTCTTTTCTTTATAATAATTCTTTTTCTTTGTAATGTGTAGGACGATAACGTCACAGATGAGTGTTGACTGAAAGGAGAAAGAAAAACCGATTTAAATTTTATCAGTTATTAGTTCATTATCTTCATAAAATTGATATAATTAATACTACGGTTATTATTACTGCGCCAAGGAGAGCAAGCCCTGATCCAATGTTTAGCAAAAATGGCACAAAGCTGAATTTTCCACCTTTTCCATGAACAACTATCTCAAATCTTATTCCATAGGCCTTAAACAGTGTCCTTCTATTCTCGCTGAAATAATATGCATACCTGTAAAGAAATTTAAAAAAAACTTTGGCCAGAATTCAATGATGCAATGCTAATTATTCTATCACATTCTAATGCAAATAAATATTTAGGCGCACCTGAAATTCCAACCGTTGCTAATTTTAGCATGTGGATCGTCCAATCTTCGAAACTCGTAATTTGGAAAACAGTACTTCTCAGCATCAAAATCAAGATTGCAGTCCCAATTGATTATAATAGCAACAACGCCTCCCTGTCGAATAACAAGACATCTTATCACGTGGTAATTTCTAATATATTTTACTAAGCTTATTTTTTAATTCATTGGCAGGGTGCCTCACGACAAATATACATGTACTTTTGATTTATTGAAAGCTTATGTTTACAAAATTATCAAACTGGATAAACTGGGTACTGTAAGCTATTCTGGATTTACTTGAAATTCTATCAATATTTAGACGGTTTGATTTCTATGTGTAAAACTGATAATTCTCTAGATCGATGGCATACCTTTATTGCAATGCTGTCATAATTTTCATGAGCTTCCTGAACGATTGTTTTCAACTTGAAAATTGGGCAAAATTGGTCATGTATCTTGTCGTAAGTGCAGCTCCCCAAATATGAGGAATTGGAACTGTTCTTGATATTTCGCCTGAAATAAAAAGCCCATGTATTATTTTTCAGTAAACAAAAAGAGTTTCTAAAATGAAATTGCCGAAAATAGAAAGGGTCAGTGACACGAAGATTGTCTACGTTTCTTTGATTTTTGTACTGGTTTTCATCATTATGCATTTGTACAGCAGAAGGTAATTAGCACTTAATTTTATTCAATCTAAAAATGTCATGTCAACCAGTATTAGAGATATCAATTGTGATTTAGAAATTATAGTTAGGATTAATTAGAAAATCCTTGAAGACAGATGGTAGATTCTATCAAACTAATTTACGTCGCTGATTTAGGTATACTGTAGTGTAATTCTTGGCTTTAATTAGACATTTTGATAAGTTTCAAGTGATTTTTGCGCAAAATGTACCTCAAAAGGTCCTCGTGCGATCTGCATTTCAAACGTAAAAAGCATTTCAGACCTATAATTCTCTTATTACAATGATGCAGCGATCAACTACTTTATAACACAAAGAAGAGAGAGTTTTTACCGCCGAATTTTGAACAATGGGAATTCTATGCTGTTTTTGATGAGCACGGTGAATTCCTGAGAATCTGCCAGAAGCGCACGTCGGCCTCCGCTTTGGATAAACATGGGAGATAAAAACAAATAAATCAAATGTCAGCCATCTTAATTTATTAGCGTTTTAAAGTTGCTAAAGTTGTTGAGACTAGGGCGCCTGAAATTAACCAGAGATGGATATCGTTAGCAATTTATTATTTTGGACTATTATGTTACCGTGCAGCTGCACTCATTCGGAGTTCAGGGATATAGAGAAAGAACGTGTAAGAACACAACAAATTTGCTCTCTGCAATATGCGACCCCATACAATTTTATTATATTTTGATTGGAAAATGTTTCGAAATGATGCAAACGGGTTTTCGAGTCATTGCTTGCTCATTTATTTGAAAATTTCCAGCTTGTTTTTCTCAAAATGATTTTATTAAACATTGGTCTGTTTACGTATCGAAAGGAAGTATGACTGGTGGAAAATGTTTTTCGACCATTTGTCCTTCCATCTGGAAAATATATATTTTTGCTTTCAAAACGTTGGTATTGGCCAACTTTTATCGTCGGTACATGTTTTCCTTTTCTTTTAATAACGAATGCAAAAAAACTGCAACTCAATGCAGTGGCATTCGCTGTATTCTGTAGTTACTTTGCAAGGTTACCCCCAAAGATAATATAAATGGTTCATAATTACAATGGCAGTGCATTTATTTCCGTTGGACACCACCCTTCCACTTCGCACACATAGGCAGTCTTGTCAAATGATAAAACACATTTGCCTGTCATGACACCTGCAAAATGTACACGGTTATTTAGTTGTGGTAGTTGCCCGTGAACATGCAAGCACAGTTTATACAAGAGACATTCTTGTCAGTCAAATAATACGTTACTATTAAAATTGTCATCTATTGTATTGAAAGCTTTGTTAAATTGATTATGTTTAACGATTCCATAGAAGACAATTCAGGTCTTTAGAATGTAAGTTTATTTGGCTGATTTGATCATTTATTATACTGAAAAATTAAATTTACCGTTTCCATTTTTAACAGCTTGACCTCGAACACAAACACGATTTACTGTATGATGTGGATTGCAACGTATATGTCTGAAATCTGGGTCCTAGAATTACAAAGGTTATCATTTTAGGCACTTTCAGAGAAGATATCGTTGTCAACTACAAACAACTTACTTCAGCACAAGCTCCTTGAGTTTGATTAGGCGTGATTAAAATATTTGTGGCCACGAAAAATGCACTTTTTTCCTATAAAAAAATTAGTTAAAGTGAAAATATTTATAGTAACTGTAGTTATTGCAAGCAATTAATACTATTACACGACGATAATTTTGTAGTTGTTTTATTTCGAAATTTCGAGATTCCAAGAAAAAGCGGTGGGCTTCACCTCATAACAAGCACATTGAGATTTGATTATAACGTTTACTGTATATTGAGTTCCACCTGTAATTCTTGAACACTAATCTTGAAATTAGAACTGTATATATGCAACAATATTCAGTTTGTGTAGCCTAACTGCATCTGTTGTTTATCTTTTGGGAAAATCTTGAGTCAGCGCTTGAATTTTATTGAACACATGGACGGATGAAATAAAATTCAACAAATTTAAACAAAAATAATTCATAAGGATTTATTCCACGAACACTTTAAATTCTCCACAATATATTTCGTAACTCGAATATAGTTTTACATCTACCATAGAACAGTACGTTTATGGTTTGAAAATCTGATACGGATTTTCCCGACTTTATAAATGCTGCAAACGCCCAAAAGGCTGGAAAACTGTGTATGAACCTCATGCGGAAGGCGTAATTTTTTGCACCACTTATTCCGCGTAAATGTTTCATTTTGTTTCTTAGAAACCACTGATAAAGGCGAAATCAAATTCGTACTGTGTAATATAGAAACAATTTCCATCTAACATGGAACGTGTGCTGCAATTCCTGGAACAAATGCTATTCGCCTTTTCCTAAACAATTCGTCGCAGGCTGTATAATCAGGCCTTTTTGGCTTTTCACAGACAATGACGGAAATTGCGCAAATTTGCACATACCATTTGTTGACGATGACGGTCTCGCGGTTATAAATTGCCGGATTCGGTGTTATAATATTTAATTATTTAATATCATATGCGTCATCTAATTACACGTAGTGCAAATGCTCGTGAGGTATATTGTTTTTTGCGTGGAAATGCATTGAAAGCATTTCTAATTTATAGCATTGCGAGGGTGTTTATCCAAACAAACGATGAATTTTCCTCACACACACTAATGGACTTAGTAGTAAATGGTATAAATTCACACCCATCTGTCATTGTTGAAATGCAGTTACTACGGAAAGTTTTTTTTTACGGGGAAGGTCCTCGATCCAGAAAGATGATTTTTGTCTAACGATGATAAATTTAACGTCATCTTTTATGCCCGAAATAGCGAACTAAATTGTTTTCCATTGCTAAACTCTTTTTTTATTATTGAATGTAATTTATTCGGATACACTGCACATGTACAATATAGTCACTGCTCCAAATGTGCACAAAATATGTACATTTCAACCCAACTTGCATGGTAGACAAGAATGGCACCTGTCCTAATTGTCGCAACTTATCCATTTATGTTTTTTAGTTTTGTTATGTATTGTTTTGTCTTTATCCCTACCTAACCTAACATACACTAACCTAAAAATTCTTTATCTAGCTGCATCTAACTGTAGGCAATCAATACGAGCCTACGAGCCATTAGGAGAAACCTACTTTCTCATTGTGCGGCAACAAGGACTATTTTGTAGTAAAGTCATTTATTTAACTTAGAAAGGTAAAATGGGGATGGGGAGGATGCCAAAAGTTTACAAGTAGAAACTGGAAGAAAGATAGGACTCATGCTTTAACTTAGTAGTTGTCTAATATTCAAACGTTAAGGTTCGGCCTTGGAGGTACTACAATTATGCCTCACGAGTTTTTTATTTGCAATTATCATATTTATAGCCATCACCTTTCATTAGATTGCCATACGCTGTCATAACATCATCCATGGATGGGCAATTAACTCCGTCATTTGCCCATTTCAGCCCATTTTATGGAACTTATGCCACGCTGTACATGCATTATTTGATTTGGGATGGATTGTTTAGCTAATATTTAATTTCCGTAGCTAACCTCTGAAAGCAATTAAATGACACTGGCTTTTTGGCAATGGTTAATTAAGCTGCTCCAGCCCGACACGGGTTTTATTTATTCAGAGGCTTGTGTTGACTTTCGTCTTCAATTTGGCTTTTAAAAAAGATTTTCTTTGTACTCATCACCCTGTTTCGATTTTGCTCCACATTTAGGCCGAAGCAGTTCATTTTTTCAGCTTTTCTGCCCCTAATTCCCTTATCTGCTCAGCTTCAAACATGTTCTAGTGACCTATAAATATTTTTTTTGAAAATCCCAAGTTAGAGCAGCACGAGTTGTGCATCACGGTGCTGTAAGGAAGCCCTATTGAGGATATTTTTACTAAATATTTATTTTTTCGTTGTCTGGATTTCGAAAACAGTATCTGTTCTTTGTCCTAACAAGTTTCGTCCTGGTAACAATGCGTTACTCGTGTCCCTAATCTGCATTGTAACGTGAAACCAAATTTCCTTGAAACTCTTTAAAATTCCTAAAATAAAGCATATTGCTTATTGAAGTAATAATAGAAAATCAAGGAAAAACTTTTATTACTATAAAATTGTAACCATTTAAAAGAATCATGGTTAAGGTTAATTTAACAGCATTTAGCATTGGGTTTCCTTCAGCTATAACTACAAGTTTTTCGATACCATTGTTGGAGCGCCATATACTAAAAGCCCATATTTCTCCAGGCCATCTATCTGTAACTTGGGATAGGGCCCTGGCATGCAGTAGGGTACTGAGGGATCTTTATACTAAACATGGTTCCCACTTTATAGAAAGTCATGCACAATCTGGGAATGTCAGGGGAATCGTGAAAATTCGTGAAAACGTGAGGATATGCCAGGGAAACTGAGATAGATTGCATCAGCCAATTGACTAATCGTCTTCTTTTACAAAAAATTTAAATAAAATGTATCATTTTTCTTAGTTTATTTAAAAAATCTCACATACTGTAAAATGTCAGGAAAATGACTGAAAAGTTGTCAGGGAATGTTTGAGAATTTGAGTGGGAACCCTGAAGTTGTAGGGTATTGAGTTGAACTGAATTGAAATGAGTATAAATGTTAATTATTAGGTTTAAAGATACTGTATTTTTGAAACGCATGTTACAATACAAATTTTGTAGCCTTCCTCTATCGGATTAGCAATGCGGAGCTCATAAACTTGTAACAACCTGTAATGACACAATTTCCTAACCTAGTGACTTGCAATTTCTTTTAAAAAAAATACGAAAATAATGCAAATTCTTACCTGCGGCGGAATGACATAATCTGCCACATCCCAGACTTTCCTGTAGACGTTGGGATAGGGTAGACCCAGTTGTTCATCGGTGAAATTCGGTCGCATGGTGCCTTTTAGTTTGGTCGTCACCGAGCTATTAATTTCACTGAACTCTTGATATCCTCTCTTGTAGACAATGACGTACCTATTCGGAAGCATTGGGGAAGACCCTTAAGATATCCTCTATTCCTCAACCACACTCACTCCACATACTTGGTACCCACCCCACGATGTAGCATACTATGGCCAGCTCTACAGTCCTGTTGAAAAGTCCGATTTTTTTCGACTGTATTCGGACAACGTGAGGCGTGTTGTACTCGAAGAATGTTCG
Organism: Kryphioiulus occultus; assembly: GCA_034687865.1. Taxonomy (NCBI): domain Eukaryota; kingdom Metazoa; phylum Arthropoda; class Diplopoda; order Julida; family Julidae; genus Kryphioiulus; species Kryphioiulus occultus. The sequence continues at coordinate 15,826 of JAQGAF010002637.1, forward strand.
GACAACGCGTTTGCAAATAGCCATCGCATCCGCACTGGCACTGCGTTTATCAAGAGGTAATTTAACACGAGTTGCACTAACGCGTCTTTTGCGGAGCTTTTTTTATTCTAAGAAATACAAAAGTGATGCCTCCAGGTCCAGGTTGTTGGCACTTCCGAAGAAATCCATTGTTGTCAGCTGCAAAACTCCGATCTTTCAACAGTTGGAAGGAAATTTTACACGGAAAGTGTAAAAACCACTATAGCTCACAAAGTCGGTTTAACGAATTCCCCAAACATTTACATTTACGCGCCTACATGTGTAATGAGCATTTTCGTGTTGAAAGCAGAGCTTTTAGGAAGCGACATTAACGGCGTGGCCACATTGAACCGATGAGCTTTTGGCACTGAGTCCAAAAAGTAGTCGGTGTACACACCAGCTCACAAAGGGTTCAAAAATAGGAGCACGTAGTGACGTAGGAGTTGCAGGAAATGGACGAATGACAGGCCTTCTCAAGAAGCATCGATGCGAACTACTGTGGTCTTTAAAGGATGGAGAGCTATTGTAAAAATAAGTTGCATATGGCGAAGAAGAATGAAAAGTTTGGAAAATTGATGCTTACTCCCTAGAGATGAACCAGGGAGCATCTTCAAGGCACGCCAAACTTCTGTTCTCTCGGAGTTCGGAAAAGTTGAAATAAATCAAAAGGAGAATTCCCCGTTGAGAATGCACGGTCCTATTAAAAATGTCTTCATGCTGGAAACGTTGCCACACCTTTTACTAATTCTAAAAGGCCAACAACCAAAAATTGGGTGAAATTAATTCCATCGTTGACAGTTTTTTTGTTATCATTACGAGTGTTGACGTTGGGATCGCCTTTCCCCGTCCTGCAGCCAGAGAAGCAGAATTTTGCAGAGTAAGAAGAAAAATATGTTAAGTTTATAAATAACATATGCTCATGAGACAACACATTTCACTCGACTTCATTTTTAGCGCGCACATGTCAATCAGGGTTTTAAAAAATTCATTTTTCACACATATGTTATCAGTGTACCTGTCGCCTGATAGTGTAGAGCAAATTGGTAAAATTTGGTTAAAATTTGATTAAAAATTGATTAAATTTTTAATCTTGTTAAAGAATGACATTGATATTGACAAGGCATAGTTTAGGTTAAAAATAGCATCCTTAACATGTGCTGAAATGTTTTAAAGCGTATTTGGATGCATGCGCTTCAAGGCGGCAACGTTTTTGAATGCAAATATCTGTTATACTCTGTAGCGCATTGTTTATGCGTGCAGCGAAAAGATAAACCATTCGCTACCGGGTAATTCAGTTTTAGTCAGCTAATTCGCGAGTATCGACTAGTACTAATGTACCATGAATGATGCATAATGACGCATAATTTATTACTAAGAATGATTCATATTAATTACAATTACCATGAATGATGAATATGAATTACTATTATCATGAATGATACATAATGAAGCATAATTTTACCATAACGAGGAAATTGTAATTATGTTGTTTAGCATGTTGCAACCATGACCTACCAGTATTAGTGACATGAGCAATTAATTTAAAGAGTTTCAAAAAATCAACCGTTGCAATAATTTTTTTTATTTTGTGTATAAATCACTTAACTTGGGCTTGATTGCCCCATCAGATTTCCAGTCAAAGGCTCGTTTTCAATTGCTCATTTTCCAACTGATGAAACTATAGAAGACGAGTTGTTTCCTGATCTGCCATGTGGGTTTTGATATAAATAAGGATGTTCAGTTATAGGGTGGGGTTAGAAAGTGAATCGGTGGCTTTCTAGGGCGTATTGACGAGTATTATATACCCTTTAGGGCGCTCATAGTTGGTCAACCACTTTAATTAAGTTTCAGCACTCATTTTTTTTTGTATTTTCAGGCTGATACGTATGCCGCTAATTGAAAGTGATTTTAAATTCATCCCTCGTGACGACCATTCATAAACTTTCGACAAAAGGCCACCAGAGAAAATCGGTAGGTTAATACTTGTAATTAAACGTTATTCGACGATAGGTTGATTTCGTTGCATGGATGAGTTTTAAGTTAATGGTTGAAATCCGAGATTCGCCATTATCACTATTTTTGGAAAGTCAACCATCCTGCACATTGCATTCAGTCGAACACATGGTGTACTACTGAAGGTAATCATCTGTTTCGCTTTGATTGTTTATAATACATTAATAGAATGGGTGTGACTTTCGTAACCTTTTAGCTCCTTTACTTACTCGCAATTTCTTGGCAGTGTCACACCTGGTGTTCTAAGGGATGTGTATGGGGATTTTTGTAAACACGCACCCAGAAACAAGTTGTAAATTAAACAATTCAGCACTTTTGCTCATTGCTGTAAGGAGTTATGTGCTGTTTCTGGGCAGTTAGTATATATTTCAGTACTTAAAATTACCAGAAAGTTATTTGCAGCTCGTAATATCCCATCTGAAGTGCATGTATCTCTCCACGTCTGGAATGTTGTACAATACCGCCCTTGACGGGAAAGATACATGTAGTTGAAATGTGCAAATATTCTTCAAGTTATGCTTAGTTTAGATAGCACTGATTTGCTGCATCATCCCTGGAAAAAAAACTAGAAATACTTAATTTTTGTGGAAATTGTTTTAATTTATTTTTTTAAGTAATTTGATATTTTAAAAAAATCGGAATTTTTGAGAAAAAAATTCAGAAATATTGCATCAAGAAAATTATTTGGAGGTAAACATGAAGGATCTGTCCAATATGAGTGGGCGTAAATTGATAAGATTTTCACTCACCAAGATGACCGAGAGGCGTCATAAATAAAAATTGTAATATTGAGGCGCCATAATTGAGCTCATAAATCACCTTGTGCACACATTCGTTACTTTTAATAGGTAGGCTATATGGCTCTTCATCAAGATGAAAACCATCCGGAAGTAATTCGATTATACCGCACATAATAAATGTAGCTAATAATACCTTTTTAAAAAAATAGAACGTTTAGATTTCACGCATATTAAGTTTAATACGTATAAAGAGTACATGTACACTTTAGCATGTTTTAACAATCCCATCCCTAAAGCGGCAATCATGCATTGCACTTGCGTTGTACTGGATTGCCCCTCGTTAGGCGTAGCCATCTGCATGGCAGTCACCCCCTGTGGAAGGTGAATGAACTAGACGCTAAGTGAACTTTGTGTTTTTGTTATCAGATGTCTGCGCAATTATACCTACATTTATCTTGTTTTTCAATTATCGCCACTTGGCTGGCATCGTTGCACTGACCCGACGTTCTAATAAAGGCCTAATGTAGTACGGACAAAAATATGCGTACAAGTTTACATAAAACCAGAAATTCACGCTTTTGGTAAGTTGTTTCAAAATTCATGTAATTTTTACCATTGAAATCGAGGGGCAATTTTAAGGTTGTAAATATTTAACAACCATTGCACGGGGTCATATACAGACCCAGGTATAATCAGACCAAGCATATATAGACCGATTGATGGCGCCATGGCTTCCGTTTAATCTGCACATGTTCATCGATTCGTGCTTGTGCAAATACAATGTATTGTCATTTTGTCGTCAGACTGAATGCAAAGTTGACGAAATGACCTTCTTTAATGTCATTGCTGAAAAATTGGTTATCCGCAAGGGACATAAGGTCAAACACTTCGAAAGTACTTCTCTGACAGGCTAATTGTCAGAGACAGAAATTCGTCAGCCATCTTTGTGAACCACGCTCAGAACAAACAATCAATAGCATGAATGATGGGGTTTTGTTTTATACGAAATTAGCAAATATTTTCAATTCAATTCAACTCGGTACCCTACAAACAGTACGTGATTTAGGTTACACACCATCATCATTGCAAAATTGAACCTCTTGTAGTGGCTGTCCTTTGGAAATAAATTCCAACGTCTAGCTGATGGCATACAAAAAATAAACCAGTAGTATGAATCCGAATAGGCCAAGAGCTCCACAAACTGGATTGGAATGACAGGTTCTACCAGTCTACCACCTCAGTTGTTTCGTTTAGAAATTCTCTCCACTAATTAGAATTTCCCGACAAAGTAAATTTTTCTAACAGATCCATGCATTGAGTCTCCAGTCTTGTTCACAACTTTAATTTACTTTATTTTCCATTAATGATAGTTTCTAATATATTCGTTTATTTAACCCATAGCTTTTATAAGATCCAGCGAAAATGTGCGTGTCATTGAAAGTCAGTTTGCTAAATCTGACTTGTTTTGATATTTGTCATCATATAATACAAATATTGACGTTGCTTTATCTGTTTTTTATGGACTTGCACCAGCAAGTCTGTTTAAACAAATGATTAAGCAACAGCTTTGTCAGGGATTTGCGGGACGATGACGTGGTACTTCTTGGAAAGTTGTTCAAAACATCTAACCTTCGAATCACCCTGTTGAAGTACCCCGAGTACCTCCTTATAATCTAACTTTCAGGAAGTTGGTTGCACAAAAAAGCATTGCTTTACAGGTGACGTAGTGTTTAATTTCCTGCATCGAGTGAAGGTCGTTCACAGGTAAGTCAGTTCCTTTGCAAATTCTTTTGTTTTTTGGTTGCAATTATGTAATAATTAAAGCACAAATAGAAGGTTACTGTAATGTACAGTATGTGTAACTTATGGCGGATGACGCCGCCCACGTGTAAGGTGGTCTCCTTAGCAAAAATTATACGACTTAAACAGGGCGACTAGCAATGTACGTGAGCCAAGTCGAAAATTGAATAGACAATTACAAGTTTGATTCGAGTAAAATAATTGATGTTCTACAAAGTACAATATCAGTTGAATGCGCCTGGTTTAGTTGTGTGAAACGCTTCACGATTTTGCACGTAAATAATGATATCCGAAATCTGAGCAGTTGGGCTGATATGCATGATACGTAGGCTATATTGTTACATTTGTAGTGAGGATTTTTTGTTTCCTGTTTTATAACTCTCTGTGTATGTTTCAGACTACGTTGAAACTCTGCGTTTACGGCAGCAAGAATGAAATGTGGATTGAGCATAATCATTTTGGCCTTCTTGGCCATTGGGCAGATCCACTCGTATAACATTTTCTTCATAATGCCATTCGATTCAAGAAGCCACAAAACCATCCTGGATGCAGTAGCAGAAGGGCTGGTAAAGAGAGGTCATCAGGTACAATTGTCTTCTCGTTTGTTAATTTGCGTGATAATCTTTCATAATAATATGTCATGACGTCTTAATTAACTTATTCGTACCGTCTCTATCCCTCATCCGCTCGATGTATTAAATATTTTTTCATTAGGCTTGTAAAATGGTTTTTAATCTAATTATAGTATCCAAAATGGCCAATTAACGGCCAATCCCCTACAATTGAAAAATTGTATACATAAAATCTCTGCGAATAATGAATAAATCGTCGTGCTAATAATTTTGCTTGATAGTCTGGTTACTTCTGGAGGCGACAATTCAACTTTAATGAATAAATGTCCTTTGATTAATTAATAAAAAAGATAATTAATAATTCGAGTTGCCCAATATTGTCAATAGAGGGCGCCAACGACCAT